>CM070484.1:2168153-2390653 GCA_036324585.1 Champsocephalus esox
ATGTTTTAGAGGAGGACCTCAAGCTAGCAAACTCAATTTCTTGCTGTAAATCTCTTAAAAGTGAGGGGCTTTTTCCTAACTGATGGTGTTTGTTATTGCTTTATAAATGCATGTATGTTTATATCTTCTCTAAATAAAGATTATGTGAATCTGATTTGTTTCTGTTGGGTGCCATTCATTATCAACAAGAGATAAGATAAGTCAAAGAAGTACTTTATTGATGGCAGTATAAAAATACAAAAAAAATGTTGTATCAAAAAGGCATGCCATTAAACAATACAAATAAAACATGTAAAACTGTATTGCAGTCAGCATAAATATACATGGAATTTTAAATATAAAATGAACATTTTAAAGAAAATAAATAAACAAGGAAGTACAAATGTTACATTTAAAAATTAACTTGATACAAAATATATAATATGTACAATAACTATTAAGGTTTTTTGAAGTATCTGGGAGGAGACGGGCCAGTCGGCTGCCCAGTCATGGTGCCGTTCCTGCTGGGCCCGATCCTCTCCTCCTCGTTTCCTCTTGCCTGGGTGACAATAAGATAATAATTAGCAATAAGGAAAACACACAGGACAGGTACAGGTCACACAAGGATATAAGAATAACATGTATAAACAGAACAACAGTAAGGTGAACTAAAGAAAGTTCTGGCCCTAGATGTTTACAATGATTGTGAAAGTGAATTACATTATGTCCAGCCTGTTGATAATGAATATAAATATATGTATATGATAGGATGTCACACACACACAACTGTACTAGCTGCTTACTAGCTAATACTTTACTTGTAACAGAGCATTTCCACACAGTGGTATAGCTTATTTTAATTACTGACGATGGATGATCCAAGGTTTAAAAAAACAAAACACAATTCCAGTCGCTTTGCCATTTCTATTTCTTACCTAGAACCACACGCTGCGGTGTCGTGATGGGACTCGGTGTTGGTGGCTGAGTTGGTGTCGATTCTTCGGCTGGGGTCCGTTCTGGATTCGATGACGATGTGGACGGAACCCTGCCATAAACCGTTGTTCGGGAATGTTCCTCCTCACGAGTCCCAATGTAATCATCTAGAACAGCAAAATGACTTGTTAATTCCACAAACTACTGCAGCACAATACTAAATAGCAACAACCACTATAGAAAAGAAAAACTGAACGTAAACAATGGCACATATGGTGTTAGCAAACAATAGCTCTAGCTAAGGCTATCTGCCTTAGCTAGCTATGTAGCTCTTCGGGGCTCCATAAAAGCATGGGTTGTCGAACATTAATGTAAGGATAAAATAGACTTCTTTGTTAGAAGTGAGCGTACCTTGCAGGGACTCCAGTAAAGCCGTTGCCGTTTTCCCTACATCGCAGGAAAGTCCTCGAAAATCCGCGTTCGGACATCTTTGCAGAGACATCCTGGAATACTTTCACATTTCGCGTTGTTCCGTCGAGCTCCCGCTGGATTTTATCATCCCCAATGAGATGTAGGAACGTCGTCACCTCCTCGGTCGACCACGGTGTGCTTTTCTTCAACGTTAGCATTTTTGTAGCTCCTCCGTTTACAAAATGCTGCAAGCTTGCTTCTTGATATATATGTGACGCGAGGGATGATCTCGCGCGCGATCTTGTGACGATTCTCTCTGACCAATCAGCAGTCGAGAGTGTTGACGTCACGTCCCTGGCCTGGTCTGATAAAAAAGAACCACGATTTTATGGGGCCGGAAAAAAAGGGAAAAAGTACCCGCTAGCCGGTACTAGGCTATATGGAAATGCCACCAAAAACTGGCCTGGCCGCTTGAGGACGGTTCAGGACGCTTAAACGGGGCTACCCGCTGCAGTGGAAATGCGCCATTAGTTTCTCCTCCGACTTTTTTTGAAATATAGAAATGAACGGCGGGATATCTCTCCCAGCTTAGACGCGGTTTGATTGGCTGGCGCTTCAGCTGTCAGATTTTGGGAAACGGGATTTGATTGGCTGGCGCTGGCTACTCCGGCGTCCAGGCGACCAGAAGTTGAACAATGTTCAACTTCTGGTCGCCTGGGACGCCTGAGACGCCTCGCTCGGCTACCCACAATTCAGTTCGGCGAAAAAGCGCGGCTACGTGACGTCACCCCATTGAAAGTGAATGGGCAGATTGGAGCAGCTTGGAGCTTTCGACGCTCTCGACGCTGTAGTGTAGACGGGCCGTTACTGTCCTTTCTTCTTAGAGGAAGTTCAGAAACACGTAACTCTGGATCTGTTTTAATGTTTGAGCTGCAATAAACGACACAGCAGCTTTTTGTCATGTTCGAACTATTATGTTCTGCCTCGCTCATGAGAGTAACAGCTGGAGAAATTACAGCCTCGCATACTGATTTTAATTTAACCATATATCGAGCCCGATTCTCGATTTCAAAGGTGTGCTCTAAAATGATATTTATAAATAACTATTATCATTATTATAAGCAAGACACTAAATGGCAAAGATATGTAGAAAATAAACGTATTTAAGATACGTTCATAACGAACGTAACGTGGGAGGAAATACGTTTCTAGCTAAACGTAATTGAGAATGCAGTTTAGTTCTGTGGGAACGTCATTGTTAGGAGACAGGGTTGTATCTAAGCATCAGGTCGGCCATAGTTAAATATTTGCGTTTGATTTTGAATTCCATCCAACAGCGCTGGTGCTGATTGTTTTTTCCGACAAACAAAAGTGTTCCTTGTTTTGTCCACAGACATTACTTTGCCGCTATAACATTTCAGAAGGCTGTTTTAATGCAGCAATGTGCAGGGGAGAACATGCTCCGTGACTTACTGCTGATATGCAGCAGGAAAGTCCGTTTGGAAGGCAACAGTAGGAACAAAACCGTCTTTAAATGATTCAACAACTCCCATCAGGCTGATCCCAGCAGGAAGAGTACTTGAGTGCATGTGCTGAACATGGCCACAAGAAGAGGAGAGTGCACACGGTGTCGGTGTAATTAAAGCGTCGTCCCAGAGCGGTGTAGGATTTCTACTAAGCAGGTGATGCTCCTGTATAAAGTGTTTGGGGAGCCGCAGCCTGACAGGGGCAATGACTGGAGGTGTGTGAGCGCGGGCGTTCGCTGCCACGGAAGGGCTTTTAAATGACTGCTGACGAGAGGGAAGCAGCCCTAGGTTCCTTGTTGGGAATACATACCTCTCATCTGCAGGTAGGCCGCTCTGGAGGTCACATCGAGGTTTCAGGGAAGTTAGAGAGAAGGAGGCCGATTACCTTGGCATTTCTGTACTAGACATCGAGTACGAAAGACCAGCCACAGGGGCTGGACACATACAGATACTGCAAAAGACAGAAAAAGTGACATAGAGACATGACGCTACGGCAAAGGTTTTATTGAAGAAAGAAAAAAGAAACACCAGGTGACTACAGGCCCCTTCCAATGACCCCCAACAGATGCTTCACCAACACCGCAGGGTCCAGCTTCTCATTCTCATTCAGCTGCTGCAGCCTCACTCCGCGGCGGGAACATCTTCAACTCCGGTAAAGAGTCATGGCACCATCTTTGAGGGAGGCGACACATGGAGCATACAGCAACAGTGTGGTGACTGTACTGCACAGACACGGGCAGAGACAAAGACAGCGGACCTCCCAAATCCATCAAACTAAACCAAGAGAACCAGTACAGTCTTTATACTTCTTTAAGAGATGTGTTCACAGACTGTCCATACTGATATACTGTAGCAACAGGAGAGTTTAAAACAGCTTTTAGGCACATGAGGTGTAACTCTGTGAACGAGTACACTTTGTACAAACATGCTAATAAGCCAATAATAAAATATATAACAATACAAATATGTCTAAAACACAAGAGTGCTAGTTTCCCAGCTAGCCGTTAGCAGCCTGCCTGCCGGGATACTTCTCCGTGGGTTTGTCCTGATGAGTGCCATACACTCCCATCACACATGAGTGTGCGGCTTTAGAACAGCGTCACATCCTTTACCAAGCCACAGCTCTTTCATCTGGTGTTGTTAGCATGTGCTGCTACCAACACTTCTGATTGGTCCAACGTTAAATAAGAATTGTATATAAGCACTACTGCATGGCTTTTGTTCACCTGAATGTTTAGTCACTCTGGACATCTTTATTGTGACACAGCTAACCCTGTGTGATTACCCCAGCCCGCCAGGAGGGGCGCTGTCGATGCCAGCCTCTCCCTGAGCGCTGAACACCATGTGACATCATGTTATAGAGAGGGTCTTCTTCACCTTTGTTGCCTAACAACCAGTCCCCATCATATGGCTTACTCAGTCAGCTGCCAAGCGGCCGACCTCATGGCTCTGCACCTGAACAAAAAACCTTGAAAAAAGCGTTTTCTGTACTAGAGAATATTGTTGTCCCCAAACTAATTATAGTGATCTATTTGAATAACTAGTTATATGAAATAAAAGGTGTTAGATATGACAGAACATGGTGATTTGATATGTATAACAAGCCTTTAACACCCATTACAATGCACTGGTGAGCTGCATTGAGTTCAGTTCGCCCAGCCTTGGATGGGAAACAGTGTGTTCATCCTCATGTAGAAGAAGTGTCCTGCAAAGGTCTGATGAATGTTTATTTATGAATTATTTATATTATTGGGCTTATTAGCAAAGTTATGCACAGAGTGTAACCGTGGGTAAAACATGGCTCACAAAGCTTTGTAACCAGAGTAACGGATTAGAGAACACACACATGTTGGTATACCCATCTGCTATCCTCATGGCACTAAGCAGAGACCATGGGGCTGAGGAACGCTGTTGTTTAAAGGCACCCTGTGGAGTTGTCCTGTAAACACCCAAATGCAAACAAAATGAATTAATTTCCTTTGTAAATAAACATTTGCAGAATCGACCGTTTGCACACTTTATATCGTTGTGACTATGAGTCTTTGTTTTGCCCGCTTGCGTCTGTACTAAGCGATACCCAGTCACTTCTCAGAGCTGCACATGACGTTGTTCTTCATCGGTTAGTGTGTTGCTCATTGTTCACATGAGACTGCACTCGCCCGTCGCTCAATGAGAACACAATCATGAACACATGGTTCCACAGCGAGCGGTGAAAAGTCCACAGGGTTCCTTTAACGCACAAACATCACATTGCTCTAGTCATTACAAAAGTCAAATCAAACGGTGAATCTACGGGTCAGACGACTGGACGGTCCCTTCTTCGCCCATTACCTTTACACACTACATATAAAAGACAAGTGTCACTGGTACGACAACACTGACACACAGCACAGTGACACAAAGTCACACAGTACCCACGGCATGGTTTCTATTAAAGCATCATTATAAGGACACTTGTGCTTTCATCTGTACAGGTACAATATTTCCTTATTCATAAAATGTCTTATAAAGTGTCGATGCAATTAACATCAAAAATTGCATAGCCATTCCTAATCTGTTATTCTATCAGACTTACAAAACAATCACTAATGTAATCTAATCATTCTCTGCTCAAACCACATCACACAACTCAGAGAGGAGGCCCTTTCTATCTGAATGGAACGCCATGATTGTACTGTAGGCCAACAGAAGATAATAAAACACAACAGCAAGTGAATTAGAAAGTAAAAGATGTATGTTTGTTAAAAAGGGAATGGCACTCAGCAGCTGCGACTGAGGGTCTGTCTTTCACACGCACACTGCTATGAGGACGACCGTGGTCCCGGGATGTGTAAAACAGTTGCACACAGAATATGTACACAGTGAATACGGCAGTTTGGATTCTTTGGTGTTCAGTCAAGTGCTGTGAAGTAATATGTTCCCTATTAGTGTACCGTATGTCCGTGTGACAAACACGACCGTGAAACAATGCTCTGACCAGCACACAGCTTTCCTAAACACTGATGCAGCTACAGCCATACACATATCTGCACCTGTCATCCACACGTTGGAGTCAGACTCCCTTCAGGTCCAAAGAACCCATCGGCAGGACATTTAAATACATACGACAAGCTGGAGGATTATGATACGAGATAATAACACTGAGCGAAGATATATTGTTTTACTGTTAACGGCTTCTTTAAAGATTTGAGATTTTGGGAAATATTGTTTTTTTCTCTTGAGAGTCAGAACAGAAGACCGAAGTGGCTTCTTGATATGCGCTCAGCACATGTGCACATATTAACCTGAGCCTAGCGTAACCAGTGGAACCAGTGCACGTGGAGTTCTGGTGAGTAAAAACATTTTGAAGGAACTTAAAAAGTGAATTTTAATTTCACCTGTTCTTACGTCATAAACACAGAAGAGATGCATATCTAGATCTGAATAGGATGTTTCTGTGGCAGCAGGCTGTCTGTGTCAGGGTGTTATTCTTGTCTGAACGCCTGCTGTGGGATAACACACAGTGACACAGATCAAAACCATTTCCCAAAATCTCAAACCACTCCTTAACGCAGTTAAACATCCCACAGCCTCTCCTGCTGCGACGTACCGAGTAATAGATACATGTGACGCTATGTACTGAGTGTGTGTGTGTGTGTGTGTGTGTGTGTGTGCGTGTGTGTGTGTGCTGAGGAACGTAAGCTTCTGTGGATGGGTACGTTTGTGAGAGAGCGAGCGGTGTGTGTGATCACAGGGGGTGCTCAGAGGTCGGTGGTGGCCTTGGCGGTCAGGTCCTGGATGCGGCTGCTGTTACAGTTCTTGCAGAGGACGTGTCCGTCCAGAGGGTAGCATCCCTGGTTGTCCCCCTCTGACAGCAGAGAGCCACAGTCCTGCAGGACACACACACACACACACACACACACACACACACACACACACACACACACACACACACACACACACACACACACACACACACACACACACACACACACACACACACACACACACACACACACACACACACACACACACACACACACACACCATAAATGAGACATTTAGTCGTTGAAACCTTTATATATACAGTCTATGGTTTAAACCCAGCCAGTGTGTTTCAGGAGGCTCTCTGTGAGGCAGGACCAGAGTTCAGTTATATCTCTCACAGGCTCCGCCCTCTACTGGACTCTATGGGTACTTTCTTACCCCGCAAGCATTCTTCCACTGAGACTTCTACAGACGTAGCCGGCCCTGGGCGGGCCTACCTGAATGCGCGTGCATCACACCGAATAAAAGGAGGCCTCGCCTCCTGACCATCATCCCTTTCTCTTCAGCAGCGGAAGTGATTCCACGAGAGACTGAGACGTTTGAAAGAAGAAGAAAGAGTTATCATACCTCCAGGGAGTCGCCACTGCTAGAGACCCGGGCCTGTCCTTCGTGCCCTGGCTGAAATAGCGGGCGCCGATCCCCACCACCTTGCTTCGAGTGGTTGGGGGACCAGGATATGGCCGAGGCGGTGCTATTCACGTTCGCCATTCCTTCCGGGTCTGGCGTCCATGGAAGTCCACCGCCCAGGGCTGCACTCTCCCTGGGTGATGATCGTGGCGGCGGATGTGTGGGCTACTCACTCATTGTGAGAGATGCCCCCGCCTCACCAGGTCAGAGCGATTATTGGGCCGCAAGGCCGAGTAAGTAGCTTGGTCCACGGGCCTTGCCCCAGGCCCAGTTCCCCCGGGGACCGGTGCTTGGTGGCTTCACGTGATATAGGGATCGCCCCTACTTCATCACAGGCCGCCACCGCTGCCCGCCGTGTGATGTCCCTGGGATATCACGCCGCGTGGCACTTTCCAAAGAGGATCGTGTTGATCTCCTGGGAGCCCCCGTGGTTACGGAAGGGCTCCTTGCTCACGGATGAGGATTAGTCGCAGCGTAGCTGCTTCTTGCCCATTCCCAGAGGAAGAAACACTGTCCTACACTCCCCGCCCCGCTGTAAACCCCAGTATAGGGAGCCAGCAGGTGGGCGTGTGCACGTGAGTGGAATAAACCGAGTGCTGTCAAAGCACTGTGCGGGTTCAAGAGACGCTATTGCCGGCGTGTTGTTGTCAGAAAACACACCTTGCCTGGTATAATGGCTCCGATTAATGCATTTCACCGTTGCAATGGGAAATTAGGCGTTAATACATGGGCGCGCGGCCCTCGTGAGAGTGGCCGCGGTGCGTTCAGGAAGCCCCGCAGGAGAACGGTGGTTACGTTTGTAAACTCTAGTTCTGGAGGGAGGTCTGAGAAAGATCTCAGTAGAGAGGTGAGACGAAGGGAGAGGGGATCCCGTGCCCGCGGCGCCTTCCACCTCTTCGGCCCACCACGTGGAACCGGGTCCTCAGTAAATAATCGGCCCTTTCTGTGTCAACCCTCCAGGGGCAAATCTTCCCTTCGCGGGGAGTTTTTGCGGTGGAACGGGTCGCCAGAGAGTATCACAGCTTTATAGCTGCTGCCCCACAGCTGAGGGCCTGTCCATTAACACAATGTTCTGGGGAATGGAAACTCAGCTGTGTGCTAACAAGGTGGAGGGACAGGAGGACGCAGCGTCCCACTGTACCACATGTCTATACACTGTACCACTGTATCACATGGACCACTGTCTTGTGGGTGTCCCACACTCACCTCTTTTTATGGGCATGCGAGAGGTAAATCTGTTCTCCCAGGAGGCGGCCCCACAGCTGAGGGCATGCCCTTTAACACAGGGTTATGGGGAATGGAAACTCAGCTGTGTACTATCAGGGTAGATGGACAGGACGCTGAAACGGGGCTATTCACTCCAGTTCTGCAGCGTCCCACCCCCTTTTATAGGCATGCGAGAGGTGAAGCTGTCCTCTCGAGAGGGGATGGGTTTCCTCTCAGCAGAGATTCAGGCTCTGGTGCAGAAACAGGCTGTGTCTGTTGTGCACCCTCAGCGCAGGGAAGAGGGTCTTTATTACATATTACATATTACTTCCTGGTTCCCAAGAAGACAGGGGAATTCAGACCTATTCTAGATCTCCGCGGCCTGAATCGCCACATTTCCCGCAGGAAATTCTGCATGCTAACTATGAAACAGTTACTGGGGCTGGTGCAGCCAGGCGATTGGTTCACCACCATCGACCTGAAAGACGCGTACTTTCATGTAGAAATTGCTCCAGAGCACAGAAAGTATCTGCGTTTTGCCTTCCAGGGAATAGCCTACGAGTACAACAGGCTGCCGGTCGGCTATTCCCTATCCCCACACACATTCAGCAAATGTGTGGCCACAGCGCTTCAACCGCTGCGCGCACACGGCATGAGAGTTTTCTTTTACATAGACGACCTCATAGTCATGGCTGGGTCACGGGAACAGGCAATGCTTTGCACAGCACACTTGATCACACACCTAACCAGATTAGGCTTCGCGATCAATTGGAAAAAGAGCACCCCCATACCTCACCAACGGGCGTTGTATTTGGGTGTGGTGCTCGATGCAGGCACGTTGCGCGCCACCCTGTCAGAGAGCGGACGTGCGTCCCTTCTTCAGGGGGTACGCGGACTGCGACAGGGGGCGACAGTGACAGCTTGTACTGTCATGCAGACGCTGGGTCTCATGGCGGTTGCTCACAGTGTGGTCCCGTTGGGGTTACTACATATGCGCCGCCTGCAGAGGTGGTTCTCCAGCCTGCGCTTGGATCCCGAGAGGCACAAGCGGCGGCTGGTGACCATACCCCCCTCAGTGAGGGGCAACCTCCGGTTTTGGGGGTCCCCGGATCACCTCCGGAGGGGGTCTCCACTGGGACGGGTGACCTCCTACATCACAGTGTTCACGGACGCATCCAGAACAGGATGGGGAGGGACCTGCCTGAAGAGGGCTATAGGTAGGCGCTGGGCTCTAACAGAGTCTCGACACAGCAACCTCCTAGAGCTACGGGCGGTAGTGTCAGTCCTCCGGCATTTCAGGCCCCTAATTCAGGGGGAACATGGAATGGTCAGGAGCGACAACAGCACCACAGTGGCTTATATCAACAAGCAGGGCGGAGTCCGCTCCGCCGCCTTGTTGGCCACAGCGGAGAGGCTGTGGTTATGGGCTTCAGAGGTGGTGTTATCTCTGAGAGCCCTCCATATGCCGGGACTGGAGAACAGAGGGGCCGACCTCATGTTGAGGGGCGGCCCCCTGCCAGGCGAGTGGGTGCTTCACCCGAAGGTGGTGAAGCAGATCTGGGCCCAGTTCGGGAGAGCGGAAGTGGATCTGTTCGCCAGCCGGCGAAACAGCCACTGTGCCCTGTGGTTCTCTGTGGCTCGGAGCGACGACCCACCCTTGGGGGTGGATGCGTTCGCACACGAGCCATGGCCAAGGAAGCTGCTATACGCCTTTCCACCGCTGCCTCTCATTCTCCCCCTCCTGGGGAGAGTGAGGCGAGAACGTCTGTCAGTCATCCTAGTGGCTCCGGATCGCGTCGGGGCGCCGTGGTACTCAGAGATGACACAGATGAAGGTGGGCCAGCCCTGGGCGGTTCCCCAGTTCTGGGGGGCGATGTCTCAAGAGGCAGGTGCAATCGGGGCGTTACCCACTCTCGGCCAGCCTCTCCAGGCTGGGCTCCTGAGAGGGACAGGTTGAGACAGGGAGGATTGTCTGACAGTGTTATTCAGTCTATCCAGGCAGCTAGAGCTGGATCCACCACAGCCTGTTACAGGCCAAAGTGGCTAGGATTCCAGCGATGGTGTGAGGAGCAGAGAATAGAGCCCCTATCTTGTGAGTTAGGCTCTATTTTATCCTTCTTACAGTTACTGGTGGACAGAGGGCTTGCTCATTCTACTGTAAAGTGTATGCAGCAGCCATCTCGGCCTGCCATGAGGGATTTGGCGGCAGGTCAGCCTTTAGTCATCCACTAATGTCGCGGTTTTTACAGGGGGTCAGGAGGCTGCGCCCTGTAGTGCACGCCTCCACCCCACAGTGGGACCTGCCACTAGTGCTCGAGGCTCTGGCCTCGGGGCCGTTTGAGCCTCTGGAGCTCTCCTCCCTGAAAGCATTGTCGTGAAAGACAGCTTTGCTGCTTGCCTTAACGTCAGCCAAAAGAGTGTCTGAGTTAACCGCTCTGTCGGTGCACCCGAGCTGTTTACTGATTCGGGGTGACCGGAGCGGCGCGACACTCAGACCGAACCCCTCCTTTGTGCCCAAGAGGAGTGCGTTCAGGTCAGGGGCTATTCAGTTAGGGGGTTTTAGGCTTCCCCCCCATGTGGGACCAGGGAAGCTAAACTGCACCTCCTCTGCCCGGTGCGTGCGCTAGCATGTTATGTAGAGCGCACGGCTGCCCTTAGACGCACCGAACAGCTGTTCGTGTGCTTCGGGGGCAGGGTGATCGGGAAAGCTCTGTCCAAGAAACGCCTGGCAGGCTGGCTCTGCGAGTGCATTGCACATGCCTACGAACAGGCAGGGAGAGCCTGCCCCACGGGGGTTCGTGCGCACTCCACACGGGCTGTGGCTGCGTCAACAGCTTTATTCAACGGTGTGAGTGTGGAGGATATATGCACAGCGGCGTCTTGGTCGACGCCAGGCCCCTTCATAAGGTTTTATCTCTTGGACATGTCGGGCTCTTTCTCCTCGTCTGTACTTGCGGGGGCAACACAGGACTGGTAGGGGGAAGGGGGGTTGTGGGTCAGTTGGCATCTGACCCCCTCCCCGGACGTAATGCGCCTTCGCTGTTCTCGGGCCTTCGGAGGGTCCCGGGAGGGGCGGGGGTGGCGCACTGGGCCCTTACAGGGCTGGAGAGCTGCTCTCCTCCTGCCGAGAGCAGGAGGGGGGGAGCCCTCCATACTTTAGTCCACACACTCGACACGGGGTCAGTGTTTGAGTGTGGGGCAGGGGCTCTGGCGCTCTCCCTATTATCCTTAGGGATTCAGGGAGGCAGGCGTGTAGTTAGCCCTTTCGGGGTCGAGGGGGCTCTCCCCATCCAGGGTGGGGGGGGTCCCCCGGCACTGTTTTTTGAGCACACTTTTTGCGAGGTAAGCGCAGCAGGGTGTGCTCTGTCAGCCACAGCCCAGATTTCTCCTCGGTTACAACCGAGTTAAAGGAGAAGGTGGGGCAGCAGCTGCTGACCATAATAGCCGGTCAGGGGCAGTAGGGTGGAATATTGTTGGACGACAGTGCGCGTATACATCGCGGCTCCACCCACTGTACCCATAGAGTCCAGTAGAGGGCGGAGCCTGTGAGAGATATAACGTCCAGTTAAGTAGTGTAACCCTTGTTATATTAGCACAGGCGGAGCCCTCTACTCGGGGCACTGTCTGTCCTATTCCGCTCGCTGAAGAGAGGTGTAGGATGATGGTCAGGAGGCGAGGCCTCCTTTTATACGGTGTGATGCGCGCGCATTCAGGTAGGCCCGCCCAGGGCCGGCTACGTCTATAGAAGTGTCTCAGTGGGAGAATGCTTGCGGGGTAAGAGAGTACCCATAGAGTCCAGTAGAGGGCGGAGCCTGTGCTAATATTACAAGGGTTACACTACGTAACCCGACGTTTCTACCAGCTGCTGATTCTCGGATAGAACTAACGTAAAGTTATGAAATCGACGATATAAATATATGATAAATAATCGCTGAGATTAAAAAGTTATAAATTCACAGTGAAAAAACCACGTCGCTTAAATGTTCAAGGTTGTTATCCAGCTGTGCTCTGACCCCACAGACGGACCTGTGGAGGTGCCTGCCTGCTGGCGGTGACCTGCAGAGCCACAGAAGCTTCAGAGAGGAGAGGAGGGGAGTGTTTCTCTGCTAAAGCAGCTTTTTACATCATCCTTGCTCGATGGCTGTGCGCACACACACGCACGCGCACACACACACTGAGAATTACAAATGCATCTACTCATGTCTCCGTGGTGACGAGATGCCTCTGTTGGTGCTGAACTAATCTGCTCTGCTTTCCTCTGACCTTTGTGTCTGCCAGGCTCTGTTCACACACGGCTCTTTGACAACGTGACACGTTACTTCTCTTTTCGCCAGCACGTGGTGTCGCAGCGCCGCTTACCAGCCAGAGTGCTTACTGTGAGAGCCTGCACTCTGCAGAGGAGAGATGGAGGGAGGGTTCAGGCCTGGCTGCAAAGGTGACTTGGGAGACGAGCACGATATGCATCCAGACCATAATGACTCAAACAGAGCTCACACACCTCGCAGCGGTAACACTGCACGTGGAAGTCTCGGTCCAGGGCCACGATCCGGACGGTCTCCTCCTGGCCCGGCGCCGGCATGATGGGCTCAGAGCACACACAGCAGCGCGGAGCAAACTTCCTGCAACACACACGCAGGAAGAACAGGAATGAGCTCACAGGTCATTTATAATAACGTATCACACTGATGCTGTGGGAGACGTGCACACAGCTGACCGTGCACGTATCACACTGATGCTGTGGGAGACGTGCACACAGCTGACCGTGCACGTATCACACTGATGCTGTGGGAGACGTGCACACAGCTGACCGTGCACGTATCACACTGATGCTGTTGGAGACGTGCACACAGCTGACCGTGCACGTATCACACTGATGCTGTTGGAGACGTGCACACAGCTGACCGTGCACGTATCACACTGATGCTGTGGGAGACGTGCACACAGCTGACCGTGCACGTATCACACTGATGCTGTTGGAGACGTGCACACAGCTGACCGTGCACGTATCACACTGATGCTGTTGGAGACGTGCACACAGCTGACCGTGCACGTATCACACTGATGCTGTTGGAGACGTGCACACAGCTGACCGTGCACGTATCACACTGATGCTGTGGGAGACGTGCACACAGCTGACCGTGCACGTATCACACTGATGCTGTTGGAGACGTGCACACAGCTGACCGTGCACGTATCACACTGATGCTGTTGGAGACGTGCACACAGCTGACCGTGCACGTATCACACTGATGCTGTTGGAGACGTGCACACAGCTGACCGTGCACGTATCACACTGATGCTGTGGGAGACGTGCACACAGCTGACCGTGCACGTATCACACTGATGCTGTGGGAGACGTGCACACAGCTGACCGTGCACGTATCACACTGATGCTGTTGGAGACGTGCACACAGCTGACCGTGCACGTATCACACTGATGCTGTGGGAGACGTGCACACAGCTGACCGTGCACGTATCACACTGATGCTGTGGGAGACGTGCACACAGCTGACGGTGCACGTATCACACTGATGCTGTTGGAGACGTGCACACAGCTGACCGTGCACGTATCACACTGATGCTGTGGGAGACGTGCACACAGCTGACCGTGCTTTATTGATTAGTCAGCCTGGTGAGCCCTGGAAGCCCGGTGCCACTGGCACGCAAGTGCACGCACTTCCCCACGAGAGGCTCAGCTGTCTCTGAAGCGCTGCATAGACATGGTGTATTTGAGGAAAAGCTAAACATAGTAGGACCTTTAGGAATACCAGAAGTGCCTCCAGCAGGAAGAAGTGTGTCTCACTATGGGGTCAGAGAGGCGCAGACCTCAGGTCAGCTGACTGGCGGCTGTGGACTCCTACCTGAGACGTGGACTGCATGCTGGGAACCAGGAAGTGGAGCTTTGAGAAACCACCGCACAGTATTCTCAGAGCGAGATGATTCCTCGACACAAGAGGCGCGCGCGGCTCAGGTCACACCTGTCATGTGGAATCAAACGACGGCCCAGTGCAGCTGCTCTAAAGCCAAGAGCTGAGCACTCGCACCACGAGCCCGCTGCTTACTTCTGTTCCCCTTCTGGTCACTGACTAAAGCAACGTCTCTGGGAAGGTTAGGGTTATGCAATGGGTGGAGACACAACGACAGGAACTTACTATTACATTCATGTCAGCCACATCTCAGAAGGTCAGTGTGCTTGAGGCCTTGCTGGCAATATTTCCCTGAACAGAAAGCCCCATGATGTGATAACTGATGTGTCAGTAAGTAAAGGACTTAAAAGCATTAGTTGATTTGGAATTGAGTTCTTAAGTAAAAGCATTCTTGTTGATATTTGTTGTTGTTGTTGTTGTACTTTGTAGTGCTGCATTTGATATTGAGGTTATCCAAAGGTCATGGAAATGGATCAGGTTACATTACTTTAGATTGTGATACTGAGGTTCAAACACACATCATATTTTACTGTAATGATTAGATTAGAGTTATTGTCCCCTGGGGGAAATTCATTTTCACAGCACTGTACACATACACAATAAATATACAATATATAAACAACAACAATAACACAGACAACAACAGACAGCACCACACTATATATAAATACATATTCAAAGAAACCCTCCAAATCAGTATTTGTGTTCTAAATGTATTGGACTGGTAGCGTACAGACTATTATCTTTCCTGTCAACATGTATATATTTAACTTTTTAGTTTGGTATGTTTTTCTGTGAGGAGATGTTTATACTTTAAGTCTGTTTACTTTCTACTCTTCATATTCTCACATGTTGTGCAATGCCTTGTTTTAACATGCTGATGTGACATCAAAACGGGAGTACATCTTATCTTATCTGAACTACGTACTTGTGGAAGTCCTCGATGCAGTGGATGTGGTTGGAGGCGTCCACGGTGAAGGGCACTCCGTCCAGGCTGCGGCTGCACACCACGCAGGTGAAGCAGTGGGGGTGGTACGCCTTCCCCGTGGCCCGCAGGATGCGCTCCATGATGGGCTTACTGCAGATGGTGCAGGTCTCAAGGGTGTTCTGCGCACACGCACACACACACACACACACACACACACACACACACACACACGAATGTAATGAATCACTTACAATGAGCACTTGTCTGCTAATAGAGTTGAACCAGCACAATATCTGAAGACATTTGTTTTGCATTTCCTGAAGTGATGTGCCTTTGAACTTCCTGTTGCCAGTGTTTGACTTCAGGGGGCGCAGCTACCATTCTCTCCTGTGCTACATATAAATCCACGCCCAGGACCTTCGGCTCTGCTGTCCTCGAATACCTCTGTATCTGAAGGAATCTGATTAGCTCTCCTCTGGAAACACAACCACGCTCACTTCTCATTGGCCCTCGCCCACACTCCATCCTCCCATACGTAAGAATGAGAGCAGTAAATACTTCCACTTTGTGATGACTAAAGCTTTTTTGCAGCCAGGCGACTGGGCAAGCGGCCTGGGGGAGGGGGGGACGTGGTGGCCGCCTGCCTCTGACTTATCGGTGGCATCTCTCTTCCTTATATCTTCCGGGAGACGCCGTGTGTTATTTCAATATTTCATAAATAACGACCGCCTCTCTAAACAGCAATGCAATTACTGGGGATGGATATATCATGTGGGGTGATCAATGTGCGGCCTGAGAGCTGATGGGCCTCGCTGCCTCTCACTCAGGCCTTTCCTGGGTCTCTGTCTCTCTGCCTCTCTGTGCTCTGCCGGGCTACACAGTGCACGGTTCAGCTGCTCCGTTGCTCAGTGTTTCCAAACACAGCTCGGGGTGTGTAGCAACACTGCGCTGCTGCGTCATCGGCTGCCTCCAGAGTTTCAGATGACACTTGTGTGACCGCTCGGCTGAGGTGAACCCCCCCAGCCTGGCTGCCGAGCACGTGCACTGACATGTATAGTCACTATGCTAATGAGCACAGCAGCTTTACAGGACGGGGTTCAGTGTCCCTGACATACCTCCATGTGTTGACTCCTCACAGCACTGACCCTGGGTCAGGCTAAGAGGGCATCTTGAGACAGGCTGATGGATGACTCCAGGCTGGAGAAAAAGGTGCTTTGAAAAATGGCCGTTTCTTCAAAGCACTCCTGGAGAGGCATTATTTCCTGAAAAGCTATTTGTGCAGACAAGCTCTGCATTCTGATTCCTCTCTCTCTCTTTCTCCCCTCCAAGAAGGTAATAGAAATAAACATTATTCCCACGGCAACATTTGTGTATAAACAATGTCCACATTGCAATCCTGCCCGATCCTGGAAGTGGAATGAAGCTTTTAATGAGCTCGCTGCACTCAGCCCCAGAGGCTTGCCACACACACACACACACACACACACACACACACACACACACACACACACACACACACACACACACACACACACACACACACACACACACACACACACACACACACACACACACACACACACACACACACACACACACACACACACACACACACACACACACAGGTAGAGAGAGAGACCATGAGACGTGAGCATGAGACGTGAGCATGAGAGTGGGGTCCCGGCCCAAACGGCTCTTCCTCATCTGTCTCCAATCCCACTTCCTTATTCTCCTCTGCCCCCCATGCGGGAATACCTTGCCCTTGTTTAGCTTAACTGGAGCATATGATTTCACAGCACACGGTTCCTCCGGGCCATTGTAATGAGTACAATGCTCAAAAGACACGATCCCTCTCTTTCTCCGACGGTAAGATTCTATGACCTCAATCATTCTGCTCAGCTCCTATTGTGTTGAAGTCACTCGTGACGGCTTGTATTTGGTGTGAGCTAACAGTTAGCATGCCTGTTACGCAAATCTAGTCTTCTGGTCCGTGTGTGGGTCCGACCTCCACAGATGGTACAGGCTGCTCTGCATGGATCACTTCGTGCCCTTCCTGTCAGAGCCCAGGTCCTCTGCAGTGTGCCACTAGAGGGCTGTAGATGTCTGCGGATGTCCGGGTTGTGCTTCTCCCCCGACTACATGTGATGTATTCGAGCACATGCACCCCCACCCCCCTGCCTCATACATTTCTCTAAGTGTTTGCCCAGAAGGCTAAACAAACGTCTAGGCAGACGAGGTAGAAGTGAATCTGGGTCAGACAGCCTCTCGCTGACCTGAGGGGTGAGCAGAGTGCGCTCAAGTCAAGTGTGGCCCCCTTTCTTCAAAGGAAGTGATATTATGATCCCACAAGGAGTCCGGCACAGCTCCCCACTGTTTAGCAACACGCTTCTGTCAGAGGGCCGAGTGTGTTGGCACACAGAGCATGTGGGGGGGGGAGACACCGGCCTGACAGCGTGAGGCAGAGGAACCCTCTCACATCACTAGCTCTCATCCTGACTCTCGTGTTTACAACATGTCAGTGGAGCGAGATCATTTCATGTGTGTTTCCATCCACTTGATTATTTTGTTGTTTCATCAGACACACGACACTGCCTTAGAGTGACTTCACTTTAAACAAGTTAAGCACAACTACAAAGCAGTGAAAGATGTTACTGAGAGATACTCTATAGTGTTCTAACACACACCCATTAGTTGACTAAACGCCATGAGATAAGAACGAGGCCGGCAGCTTTCCATGAGACGATCGTTGTCTTCATTAAGGGATTATCCTCAGTCTGTGAGTGAAGTGCAGCGTCCCGTATATCCCGTATATCCCGTATGTCCCGTATGTCCCATATGTCCCGTATGTCCCATATGTCCCGTATGTCCCGTATTCCCAGCACAGACGTTACACGGTGAAGGCAGGAAGACACAGCCACACAACATGTCCACATGTATACTGACCAGCGAGGAGAACAATACACAGGCACGTTGAGTCGCTTCCCACCTGACGATTAAAACAAGCTTGAAAAGTATATGGCAGATAAAGAATGCCCGAGGAGGCCAGCTCATCTGGAGTTAATAAACAATAAGTCAGTCTCAAGTGATTTTTAAATGGCTTCGTGTTACTGGTAGGTTGAGTTGTCATTACGTTTCATGAACTTGTAACCTTTCACACGGCACAGCCAAACACATCAGTCATATCAAAACAACTCCTCATTATTATTAATGGTATTTCATATCTTTGCAGTCTACACTATAATGTCAAATGTTTAAGTTTATAATATACAAACATGCATCCCTGGTTCACACACAATAGGGTCCAGGACTCATCCCCAATGTTTAGAATGTTCCAGAGGATTCAGCTGCAGGCGCAACAAAGCTGCACAAAGACTACTGTCCGTGTGTTCAGATGAAACAGCTGGGAATCCGCTGTGGCATATTGTTGAGTTCAAGCTGTTTACCATCTCTGGACGTATCAACACACACTTCACACTATCTGCTCTTTTGTCTTCACATGGCGGAGTGGAGCCGACAGGGGGGAGGCAGGACTTCAGAGGGGCCGCACGCGATGTACGACCTGGCTGCCGGAGCAGGCCACATGTACAGATGATCTGATTCAGTGTGTGTGTGTGTGTGTGTGTGTGTGAACGTGCTGGTCAGTGGCAGGCCATGCTGTGTGGATTACCTCCACACTACTGATGGCAGCCCGGTGATTTCTAACAGAGCGGGTTCAAAGGGAAGGCCCGCTCGCTGCTGCTGCGCTTCGTCTCTCTGGACAGGACCACACCCTGTGGAGTCACATCGCTGCCTGGCTGCTTCCTGGGGAGGAGTCTGCTGACCTGTTGAACCGTGACGAGCAGCGTGTCTCCTTGTTGTCGCTTAATATGGCTCCTTCAAGCAAGACAACAGAAATAATGTTGCCAACAAATATATAACTAGAAGGGCGCTGAGAGCACAGAGCGCCACCAAGCATATGGGACAATAATAAGCACACCCGCCCTGTGTTCGGAATCTGCTTCAAAGCGTAACGACTTCTTCCTTGGCCGATGCTGCACACTATGACCGAGTATTAGGAAGAAACAGACCAGCAGCTTTTTCCATACTTAACAAACATACAAACAAACCAGGAGTTCAATCTGTTCGTAAGGAGTGTATCTCTCAACAGGAAGTACTATCGGACTCCCACATCAGGAAGAAGCAATGAATAATGGACATGAAGAAATGGTGACTCAGAGGTAGCAATAGAAAGTTACAAACTGCATGGGTCATCAAACATGAAGTCGCAATATACTGCAGTTCTTCTAAAGATACGTTTGACCAGAGAGGGCCTCTATTGAGAGACACCATTTTGAATGGGGGAGACCGGGTGGGCGATGCCTGAACATTGTGCAAGCCGGATTCTGCATATGGTCCGCCAGCTGTAACACCGACTTGAGTAATATGTAGTTTAGCCAAAGTGGTGAATACCTGGTGCTTTGATTGGTTCCTCCTTCACACAGGCTGACCCATTTGTAATGGGTGGAGTAATGACACCGCTGACCACTGATTGGCTGAAGAGATGAACATCGCAGAGGAAGTATTTATTTTATTTTAATGTTATTTTATTGAATTGCATTTAAATTGAAAGGTGTTCCTGTTATTTTGTCCATGCAATAAAACACTTTACACCTGCCGCCCATCCAAACACCCACTTACAGTAAGATGGCTGTCATACACTAGAGATGTTAAATGTTATTTCAAAGTCGTCTATTTATTTACAAGCCATCCGATGCACCACTCCCTTACAGCTCCACCAGTAGTAGAGTGTGTGTGAGTTCCCTCACTCCCAGCTGAATTGGCATCAGCTTCGACCATGCATATTCAAAGAGCACATGCAGTGTTTACAGAGGCTCGTGCTGCTGTGTGGACCCTAATGCAGACCCCGACCAGCCTTTCTGTCACAGTGGTGTTTGTTAAAGGCAGACTGGAGATGTCTTGAGGTGGGGTTGTTAGCGGTTGTAAACCAAAATCAGTGTCTTACCTAAAGTATACGGTACAGGCAGAGAAGTAAAACACTGTACTGCTGTAGACAGCGGGGGCAGCAACATGTTCATGTTTAAAAGGCCCACCTAGAAAATAGGGGTGTAACGATTCCCAAACATTTTGGTTCGGTACGTACCTCGGTTTTTAGGTCACGGTTCGGTTCGGTACGTTTTCGGTACAGCAGAAAAAATTATCACAAAACATAACATATTTTTTTTTAATTATTATTAAACTGTGAATAATGTATTCACTCAAATAAATACAAAATATAATAAAATAAACATTAAGGTGTAGCATTTCGATGAACTGAAATAATCTGTATTTGAACTTTACTGTACTAGTACTCACAAAACATAAACTATTAGTTTTGGGTTTTTAATTATTATTAAACTATGAATATTCACTCAAATAAATATAAAATATAATAATATAAACATTAAGGTGCAGCTTTTCGATGAACTGAAATAATCTGTATTTGAACTTTACTGTACTAGCACCGAAGCATCCAGTTTGACATCAGGACTTGCTTGTCATTGTATTTTCATGTTGTTTAAAGAAAGATGAACTTGTCCACATTGCTTGCAGAAAGGGCAGATCTGCTGGCACTAGCAATGTCTCCTGCTGTGGAGAACACCCTCTCGCTAGGGACAGAGGTAGCAGATACAGCCAGGTAGCGCTTTGCTAACATGGCAACATAAGGATATTTGCCATTTGTAATAGCTTTGGCTCGGTCTGAAGTTGTTGCGAGTGGTGGAGGCATACATGCTAGTGGGAGTTGGGTTTGCACTTCAGTCTTTTGGTACCGGTGATATTCACGTTCGGGTGATGCCTTTTCAAATGAGTGTGCAAGTTTGATGTATTGCCAGCCGCGTAACCAATTTTAGTTGAACAATGCCGACAAACAGCTTTGGTTCGGTCCACCTGTCTTTGTCCGTCATCCTTGTACGTAACTGTGAAACCAAAATGTTCCCAAACCGGAGACTTCAATGATGCTGGATAGTGATGGGTCGTTCGCGAACGATTCGTTCTTTTTGAACGAATCTTTGAAGTGAACGAGATGAACTGATTCCTCCCACAAAACGATTTGTTTGTTTGAGTTGCCGCTAAAGAGAAGCTGTTCGCGAACGACGAACTTAAAGAACTGGCGGAAACAGTTCAGAACTGTTTCCTGCAGTGTAGCTACTGTAATCAGAGCCTGAGCTCCGACACACACACACACACGCACACGCACACACGAGCGGGACATCCTCCTCAACTTGTACGCAATAAAGAGGACGGATACCTGAACCGTAGCGTCCAGCTAGCTTAGCGATAAATACACACATCGTTGTATTCTCCTCCCCCTGTCGGCCCTAAAAGCTTCAGATGGTGGATACCTGAGCTCCATAGCGTCCCGCTAATGTGAAACACACACACACAGCGTTAGCGGGACATTCTCCTCCCCCTGTCGGCACTAAAAGCTTCAAAGGGCGGATAGCTGGGCTCCGTAGCGTCCAGCTAGCTTAGCCGCTAGCTTAGCAATAAATACACACAGCGTTGTATTCTCCTCTCCCTGTCGGCCCTAAAAGCTTCAGATGGCGGATACCTGAGCTCAATAGCGTCCCGCTAATGTGAAACACACACACAGCGTTAGCGGGACATTCTCCTCTCCCTGTCGGCCCTAAAAGCTTCAGAGGGTGGATAGCTGGGCTCCGTAGCGTCCCACTAGCTTAGCTGCTAGCTAAAGGTAAACATAGATGAGTACTGTACTCATCTATGTTTACCTTTAGCTACATACTATAGAATATGAATAAATCGTCACCGATGTAGAGGATATATTTTTGTATTCACTTTGAACTCGGCCAAATGGAGTTTAATGCTTTGGGATTTAAGCACATAGTCCATGCATGGGTTTGAAAGTATAATGTGCTAGCCTGCTGTAATACATCGTATAGTCAGTCAGGCACAAATGTATGAGAGATTTAACAATGGCCAATTATATTTCTTAAATAATATTTAGCCTATTCCCAGAGCATAATTCATGGAGCAACAAGGTGAGGTGTAAAATGTGTTTTAATATCATAAATGTTACGCCAGCAAACTTCTTGTACGGACTTCGGCAGTAGTGAAGACTCACTGCACGAATTAAGTACAAAGACGAATCGTTCGCGAACGTGCAAATCACCAGAAGTCGTTCGCGAACCGGTGAACGAATCTTTCAAGTGAACTGAATCAAAATATTCGTGTCCCCGAAAGGAATCGGAATTCCCATCACTAATGCTGGAGGATTTTCGAGCTCAACTTTATCTGCGTTGGCCATTTCGACAGTTCCTCAAATTACTGACTACATTTGAACGCATCCCTCTGACCAGCTCGTCCAATGAAATGACTTGCTCGCTCTATGACGCGTTGAACACAATGGGAGCAAATTACTCTGAATGCTGCGACGCAGCACCTGAGATTACTTCCAAGAAGTTGTTCACGTTCTCAATTTTTTACGTTTAACGTTATATTCGTTCGTGTACCGAACCGTGTACCGAACCGAAGGGCCCGTACCGAATAATTTCGGTACGTGTACCGTTACACCCCTACTAGAAAATCAATATCAGTTTAAGTGTAGGCCTATGCAATATTTAAATTGTATTCCATATCAGGAAGCCCTTTCCAACAGGGCACGGTCAGAACGATGCACATCTATCCAATCACAGGAAGGAGAGGTTCTCTGGGAAACCTTATTGTGATTAGAGTTAAGGAGGAAGCGTGTGCTTTCCACTTTCCCACCGTGTTCTTCTCGGCCTGCAGACAATGCCAGCATGCAGCTTTGAGTGAAGGCAGTTGGGTTCTCATTTAAATCTCCACACGTCAGCGAAGGGATTGAGGGAGCCCCCCCTCTGATCTGTGGTCTGCTCAGGCCGCCCAGGTGTGTGTGGAACTCTGTTTGTGTGGGCTCATGATCATCTTCCCCACCTTACCCTACAAGTTAACAAGTGAGAAGCCCCCTGCCGTCTCCCCTCCCTTTGGCCGACATGACCCCCTCCCCAGCTCCTTCACATTCAACTCAATGTTATTTGACATATCAGTGATGGACCCACCCTGCCTGTGCATGTGTCTGTGCGTGATGTGCACATTGTGGAGCACACACAGATACATAAACACGACCTGACTCCTTTATAGTTCCTGTCATATCTACCCTGTTATGTAAATCACCCACTCGCTCGTGTTCTGCTGCCTGGGTGCAGAAGACTGATGTGTGTGTGTGTGTGTGTGTGTGTGTGCGTGTGTGTGTGTGTGCGTGCGTGTGTGTGTGTGAGGGAGCATGTCATGCCACGGAGAGCGATGCTCTTAATGGCGTGGTAGCTTGTGAGGATCAGTGACCTTGAAGCGATCAGCTGTATACCTCTCACACGGAGCGCTTGTGATACTCGTCTGTGCACACGCCCATCAGTGAGTGCGTCTGTCTGCGTGAGACATGCACACGGTGTGGGCGACCTGCATCCTGTCAGAGCCTCAGTCCTGATTTGGGTTTAACATTTTGTTTTGGTCTCTGCCTGGATGCGTCCTGAGCAGCGTCCGCCTGCAGGTTTCCACACGACTTTCAACAAAGTAACAACAACGGCACGTGTCCAATGAGATTTAGATATTCACCCGGTCCGTTACGCTCAGTCCTGTCACAGATTGTTCCCACACCGTTCTTATTTTAGCTGAGTGGTAATATCAGCCTGTACCCAGCGAGAGGGGACAGGGCGACACGCGGGCCCTTCTTTAAGGAATACGAGGTGGCAGTGGGGCCCCCCCCCTCTCTGCAGCTCAGGAGCCGGCCTGCCTGTCTGCCTCACATTCAGCTCTGCAGCAGAACGGACCCCTCTGGACTCTCGGCGATGTCTGCTCTCCGGTTACAGAGAGGAACTGACACAGACCCGGCAGTAGTTTTCTCATGCCATGAGCTAGAGTGACATTGTGGTGGGTCAGCACTGGGTCACGGATATGTTCCCCTGCTCGCTCCTGGGGGGGGATGTGCTCAGACAAAGAGCATGAGGCTGTGTTTGTATTCCTCTGTCTTCTCGTGTCCACACAGGGTCTTCTGAGAGCAGCACGCTCATTGGTTGCTGATAACGGATGGGACTGCTGCACTTCCTGTAGTTCGGATCACTAACAATAAATAATGACCTGCTTGAGCTCCGGGGCTCACGCCCACCGTACAGCGGGATTATACATACATATAATTGTCTTGCCGAGACTGGAGACGCACTAAGATGTGAAATCCTATTCATGCAAGTGCTATCTAATTGGCTCACTCCTTTGAGGAATTAGACCGAGTTAATCACGTCTGAATATACAGAACTCAATTAGAACTCTGCACGCTAACGCAGACAGCATGAATATGTGATGAGGAAGTCAGCAGGAAGCTGGGCTGTGGTGGTGAGTGCAGCAGCAGTGTATACCTGCCGCTCCGCACACATGCAGAGCCAACAGTGAGCTGCAGCGGCCAGCATGGGGGGCCCTGGACCCCCCCCACGCTGGCTGCAAGCCTCTGGATCTGACTCCTGGACATTCATCACAGAGAAACAGGTCCGTCAGGGAAGCAGCAGCACACACCTCGTGTGGTCCATGTTGTGCTTGTTTACATCTCTGTGGCTGGATGTGTGCACGGTGTGTCCCCTTTCTCAATGACATCGAGGACTGCAGGGGACTTCTTGGGGATATACCCAATTGTTAGGTGGGAGCGGGGTCTGCTCTGATGTGCTGTGGAGGACATCCGTCACCAGGGGCCCCGATACAGCTGGCACCATGCCTGTGGTCTCTGGGGGCCGCGCTTTGGAAATGTGCCCTTACTTTCTCAATCCATTTGGTGCAGCTGAAAGCAACTGTAAACACACATACAGGACTGGCTCGCTCGCTCGCCGCACGCACGCACGCACACACACACACACACAGGACTGGTTCGCACACACGCACGCACACACACACACGCACACACACGCACACACACACACACACACACGTTTGAAAGCCATAAAAGAATGCATGGTGAATGGCTTTCCAAGACAGACCCCAGACTCGCTGAGAGCTCATCAGGCCATCGTGCAGGTCTCCTGGTGCCGGCGGGTCAGGGCTGTGTGTGCGGGTCAGGGCTGTGTGTGCGGGTCAGGGCTGTGTGTGCGGGTCAGGGCTGTGTGTGCGGGTCAGGGCTGTGTGTGCGGGTCAGGGCTGTGTGCAGCTCGCTCTTTACAATCGCACAATGGAACATCTTTGGAAAGTGCAGCCAATGAGACCAGAGCCCATTTATTTTAAATAACAGAGCCATCGTAGAACAGCAGATAATGAACGTAATTACATTCAAGCAACTTGGCGACCGTGACCTTGGTGGTCTCTGAAATTATGTCAAAAGAAGAAGAAATAGATTAGGGTTTTTGTGTGGGCAAGTCGCTATCTCTTTATTACTGCTTTTCAATATGAAGCTCCGCTCCTGCACGACCTTGTGCTACTGAAATCAGGCTCATTACAGAACACTTAAAGTGGCCTGCTCGTTGGATGATCTACATTCACAGCAAGTGCTGGGATAAACAGTACCAGTGGGGTTTGATTCTGCTTCAAACAGGAGGCCGAGAAGTGTCCAGAACCCCTTTGCGGCTGGCCGGTGTCAGAAAGCAGACTGAGTGGATCTGTGTACTGTACGCTCTACACAACAGGCGCAGCGTAAGAGCCCGGTACAGGCAATGCACTGGGCAAACCAGCAGCACATGTGTAAGAACCAGCAACAATGCATCACACGTGCTTAAGGACAGTCGGCATGGTAACCAATTAACCTCAGTGACACTGTATTCCTCTGCCGGACTTCTTCAAAGAGAGAGCTATCAGTGCAGGAAGAGTCCCTGTGTCCCTCTGCTCTCTTAACTAATACGCTCTCGTGGTTAAAGCACACTTCCGTACGTGAAAGGAAACGGAGAATTACTCTTCGTTTCTCAGACCACGATTTCAAAAAGATGTGCTGACATTTTGGCTTGAATTCTCTGAAGGTGTAATGACTGCTGGAACATAATGACTTCATGTGCTACACTTTGTTTTCGTGTCAAGTTGTGAACAAGTAGCCTATGAAAACTGCCATGGTTCTTTTAGTTTAGTGAATATATATGTAATATATGTATTTGTTGTAGATGAATGTTAAAAAGGCACCAAGATGATGGCACGTTGGGAAAAGGCTTTCTTTGACCATCCTTTTTCTTTTCAAAATGTCATTCACACCTATTTTTTTAAACATGCTTGTTTATGTTTGAATACATAAATAGCAGGCAAGATCTCCGACATACATTTAATTCATTTTGTTAATTATCTTCAGACGTTTTGTTTTCCATGTCAAGGTTCTTAATGTCACTAGCATTAGGTCATGTTAGCTTAGCATAAACAGGCAATGTATACAGCTCTGACATGGCTGAAGCCAAGTGAGCGGTGAGCATCCTTCTCCAGGGAGACACATGGGATGACATGAAGCAGTGTTTCCTGGGACACTAACAACTACAATCACAATACAGAGAAAGCTAAACCAAAAGTACCATTAGTAGCATTACAAATTAATGTTATATCTCAATAATCTAAAATAATTGACCTAGCCTTTTTGTCATTATGACAGCAGACCTGAGAAACCCCCAGAAACACTGGTCCAAGAGAAAATAGAGCACATACTGCACACTCACCACGACCTGCAGATTTCACTTCACTTGGCAGATAAGACAAACCGGCGGCAGCCATAGGCCAACAACTCACATCTTTTTCACAAGATATTTGGTGATTTTTAATCAGAAAGGGCTTTCTTACAGCATGGTCAATCAGGTTACATTATTTTAAATAAAGCAATACATTTGAATTGATATCGATTTTTTGTAGGCGTCTTCAATGTGTTCTAGTGCTGCCACCATCCACAGCAGAACATGACTTGGCCTCCGCGCTAGTTCTTTTGTCTGCTTGATCCACCATCTGCTGGAGGTAATACTCGGACTCTGGATGTATAGCTAACACAACCCACCTCAAACAGCATGAACTATCCCTTTAACATGCATGTAACTGTAAGATGACTACATCAATGAACATCTTCAAAGGTTTACAGTATTTGAAACGAAACATACTGCCATGGTAGACCTGATGTCCAGCTATGAGAGCCCTGCTAAGACCCCGGCTGCAGGGTAACACTGTTGTTAGAAGGTGGTCCACCCCCACTGCTTTCCTCTCATATGTGTGCATTTCCAGATGCACCGTGATTAATTGTTAGAGAAAACACACAGTCAGCGATACATGTCAATCTGCTGGAAAATGCTTCACATGAGAGCTTTCTTGGAAAACACTTAGTGGCACTAAAACTCAAAACTGCCGTCTCTCAGTGACACTGATGGACTGCTCGCACACACACAAATACTTTAAATCTAATCATGTGTGCAAACATGGAATGAGGGAAGCTGTGGGACACCTCAGGCAGAGACACATCAGACAAGGAAAAAAAGAAAAGCCCAATGGCAACCCGATGGTGTCACATTAACACGATTACAGTACACCCCATGCAAAACGAGACATTAATTGAACGTCTGTTCAGTTTATCAACCTGGTTGTGTATTCAAATAGGCAGAGATAAGTCCTCTTTGGAGGAAAGCCAGGGACAAAGGTGGATCACTGGCCTGGTGTCTGTGGGCCGGCGGTGTGACTGAGGTTGTTGAGGCACAGAGATAGCAGCTTGTAAAATCCGGAAGTAGCTGGGCGATGATAACAGATGTGGGAGAGTTCCTGCACATTACTAAAAGGAATTAACGATATCTACACAAACAGTTTGAATGAGGCAAATCACCCAGCGGAAGAGATGGATGTCACTAACACAAATGTGGCTATTGTTCCACAGAATATGCAAAGTCTGAGCCTAGATAAGGGGGCTGCTGATGCCTACTTTGATACATGGCAGAAACTTTATTGGATGGCAATCAGCTTGCCGTGCAAAATGTATTCCTGCAATTCCTGGCAAAGGGATTAATGGATATTTGCATATTACACCAATTTTACACACAGTGAGTTTCCTCAGGCACCTGCAAGATAGATCTATGTCATATTTTCTGTACATATGGGATCAATACAAACTATGCAAAATGAGTTCATACACATAACTGTTCCACTTTTTACAGTTGAATATAACCCTGTGTGTTTGTGATCTCAGCAGAGGAGATTAATCAGAGTGTGTGGCCCCTGAACAACATCCTATACAACAGTGGCGGCGTTAGGGGGTGGCTACTTGGGCTCAAGCCCTGGATGTTTTCTGAAATTAAAAAATGTGTTTTTGTTGAAAACGTCTCGTGAGTAATGTGCAGTACCGGAGTCCACCATAGAGGGAGCAGCTGCGGGACATTAGCCTGCGTAGCCTTACCTGCTCTGAAGAAGAAGTTATCCTTCCTAGTGCCAGACGAGTTTTAAGCTAATAGCCTATAAAGTTATGGATATTAGAAAGTTATTGTCATCGAAGCAGGCGCCACAAGCTGCAGCAGCAGCAGTATCAGCAGCTGACAACAATGTCATCACCAGCAGTGAATACATGGATGATGTTTCAGGTTTGTGAATCTAATGGTGATATCTGCCCTCTGGCTGACTGAGTAAGAAGTTAAAAACAGTGATGTAACGTTAATGTTATAGCTAGTAAACATGGAGTAACCACACTAAGTATACCCTTATAGGTTATATAAATAAACATTGATTGATTGATTGATTGATATGTTAGTATGTATACAGAACATGACTACAAATTATCCTAAGATGTAACGTTAACCCTTCATACCTCAGTCTACTTTTAAGAAATAACGTATTCCAATTTTTATTTTGTTTTTTGCGTGTGGAATTATACCAGCTCTCGTTTCAGTACACATAACAACGGAACCATAGCAACGGAACTGACAGGCAACGGAACTGACAGGCAACAGTCAGAAACGTGACTCTTACACTCTTTACGTCACAAACAAAAATGGTGGATGAGAATAGATCTATAAAACGATAAGCAATGCGCCAGAATCAAGGTGAGACTATCCGCATCCTTTAAAACTCTACGCCCATTCCTTTTACCGAAATAAGTAAACGACTGTATTTGAGTGAGTTAAGGCATTAGTTTGCTTCATTAAAGGGTGTTAATGAATAAGTGTTCTCCAGTGCCTTTTGTCCGCTTTAAGGTATTATTAAGGTAGGGTTAATGTTTCTCTCAAAGTGCACCAGATTGATGCTTTTAACTTCAATATTTAAAAATAAATCTTCCCGGTGGAGCATGCCCTCGGACTCCCCTAGAGGAGGCGACGACCCCCCTAAAGGATGTTCAGTCCACCCCCCACTTGTAAAAAATAGCACTTTACCCCTGCACCAACAACTCCTGGACTAAGCCCCGGATCTCCTACAATCCTAAATCCAACAAGATACACATCAGAATAAAGTTTCCTTTAAACAAAAACCAAAAAGACAAGTAAACGATGCTAGCAAGAGTCTTGGTTATTTTGGTAAGTTGTAGGGATGTAACGATATATTGAATATTGCGATAAATAAACGTCTCAATACCGTCGTGAGACTGACAAAATCTACAGCGATTTTTTTATTTTTTTTAAATAATTTAAAAATGTAAATGTAAACCTTTATTTAACCAGATGGTCCCATTGAGATCATTAATCTGTTTTTCAAGGGAGACCTGTCCAACATGGCAGCAAGTAGGTTACAAAATGAACATAAAACAACAGATAACACAAAAGGACATCGTATTTACAGGGCGACATGTACATACCAGGGTTTCCACTAGGATTTTTTCTCGCCGGTCAAATGTCCGGGCAGAATTTATTTTACCGGACAAATTTTAAACTTACCGGTCATGTTTCAATAATAACAATAATAATTGTGTAGCATAGTTTCCGTTAGCAGATAATTACCGGACTCTGACCGGATATGCTGATGTTTAAAACTGAGTTAATGGGGCTCATTTTTATATTGCTTCAATTTATAATCGTAACAGATCGAAAAATTCAGATTCATTTTTCAATAAATGATTCCAAACAACAAACAACATAATTATTACATTCAAAGAAACTACTTGTAGTAGATGAAGTACATTATGAAAAAGTTTTAATTAACTTTGAATAATAACACGGCAGAAACAGAGCCTCTCTTTTCCCTCTCTCTCCTGACAGCCCGTCAGTTTCTCATGCAGCTCGCTAAACAGTGGGCGGGGCTTCAGGTGATTATGCAGCAGCTGATTTGATCTCTCTCTCGCGTTCGGTTACACTTCACTCGCGTTTATGTCCATATCGTTCAGATCCAGCTCTCCTGATCGGCCTTTATAGAGAGCACCGATCAAACTATTAAGAGTGAATATCGGCCGATAATGACCGGCGGCCAATCGATCGGAGCATCGGACATTTTGACCGGCAGGTTTTGAATTTACCGGTTTTTATTCAATTTTACCAGCTAAAAACCGGCAATTATCGGGTAACGGAAACCCTGGTACATACCTAGAGACATTGACAAGTACCAACAGTATATTTATATCTCGCCCTGTCAATGAGCTTCACCTTCTTGGCAAAAACTGTATTGTTTTTTGAAGTGGTGGAGAGACAATGCAGTTTTACCCACTGCTGTCACCCATGGCCAAAGCATATCTCTCTGTCCCAGCAACATCAGTACCAAGCAAGAGAGTTGTTTCCACAGCAGGGGGTATTGTAAACGCCCAAACATCCCAGCTTCTACCTGGAAATGTGGACATGCTCACATTCCTAAAAGATAACCTTGATGATGCTGAGTGAGTGAGTGACTTAGAGTTGAGTTACTTGAAAAACTAAAGTGAAACTTGATTTATTCTATTGCAAGGTATGATTATTATATTGTTGACACTTTAAAATACTACTATCCTACTAAAATGCTGTACAAATCAGATTTATTATTTAATAAAGAAAAAAAAATTCAAGTAAAAAAAAGAGAACAAATTCAAAAAATGTTCCCTTTATTTTTTAATATCACGATAAATATCGTACCGTGGACTTTTTATCGCGATATTAACGTACCGTGAGTTTTTGGTATCGTTACATCCCTAGTAAGTTGGATTACAATTTTAATCTGATTTATTTTTTAATGTAACATTATGTAATATATTATTCAGTTATTTATGGAGCTATTTTTTCAATCTCCTTCGTACAGTCATTCTAAGCATTTGAGCTACTTTGGCTAAAGGGTTTTACAGAATTGTTGGATGCTGCACCATAGCTCTGTGGAAGAATATGTACATATGTATCTTTACATATAGCATATGGTTGTTTGCTGACATCATATTGTCAAAGCATAATTTGAGAACAAATACAGAAGCATTTTAGATACCTGTAACTCATACCGTCTGAATTTAAAGGCAACTTCATGAATCAAGTTAAGATAAGAATAGGGCAGGTTGAGAACACAATCTGAATCTACAGTGAAAAAAATACACTTTCATTTGCTCAGAGAGATTCCTAGACTGACTGACCCGGAGGTTAACGTGAAGTTTTCTCTTCCTCTTTGGGTTTTAACATTTTCCTTCAGAGACTCAACTCTCACGTTCATTCTGTAATCTTACAGAGGCGTATAACCCTGAGGATGGGAATAAAAGAAGAAGAAATTACTTTCATTAAGAAATTCAGATTTCCCCCATCCTTTTGATCTTGTGCCAGAAGAACATTTATGCTGATGAAATGCATAAATAAGGTTCCTAAATTATCCCGTTCCTCTTTAGCGCATGTATCAGAGTTGGAGAACTTCCAGACAAGACGACTACAATCACAGAGAGTGCCTCTGAAAAGGGAAGATGTAGAAGATGTCCTGCCAACGTCATGTAGCTCAACTCCAGACTTCACTGCCCACTCATCCATTTCCTGCAAGCCATGTGAAGGAAATATTTACGTTTGTGTTAATGTGCTGTGTCAGGAGAATCAGGGATATCAGTGTGTTTTTAAATGTATTTCTTTAGCGCAGAACTGCGCAAAGAACAATGCATGTACCCGCCCGGTGAGTCCAAAATGAAATAGGTTTGTCTTTGGCTCGTGCCACACCCTTCCATCATTCTACTTCAACATCAGTCCAGTAGTTATTTCATAACCCTGCTGACAGAACAACAATCAAACCACAAATCAAAAACTGATCAAATTCGATGCAGAACCAGAGATCTGTTTTATTGAATGTTTTGTTTTCAAAAGCTGTTGCCTATATTGCCCACAGTGCAGCTGAGCAACTTGAAACTGCTGGCCTCAAGCAGAGATGAGGAGTAGGGGTGTAACGGTTCACAAACATTTCGGTTCGGTACGTACCTCGGTTTTTAGGTCACGGTTCGGTACGTTTTCGGTACAGCAGAAAAAATTATCACAAAACATGTTTTTTTTTAATTATTATTAAACTGTGAATAATCACTCAAATAAATACAACATATAATAAAATAAACATTAAGGTGCAGCATTTCGATGAACTGAAATAATCTGTATTTGAACTTTACTGTTCTAGTACTCACAAAACATAAACTATTAGTTTTGGGTTTTTAATTATTATTAAACTGTGAATATTCACTCAAATAAATAAATATAAAATAAAATAAACATTAAGGTGCAAATTTTCGATGAACTGAAATAATCTGTATTTGTACTGTACTGTACTAGCACCGAAGCATCCAGTTTGACATCAGGACTTGCTTGTCATTGTATTTTCATGTTTGTTTAAAGAAAGATGAACTTGTCCACATTGCTTGCCGAAAGGGCAGATCTGCTGGCACTAGCAATGTCTCCTGCTGTGGAGAACACCCTCTCGCTAGGGACTGAGGTAGCAGATACAGCCAGGTAGCGCTTTGCTAACATGGCAACATAAGGATACTTGGCATTTGTAATAGCTTTGGCTCGGTCTGAACTTTTTGCGAGTGGTGGAGGCTTACATGCTAGTGGGAGTTGGGTTTGCACTTCAGTCTTTTGGTACCGGTGATATTCACGTTCGGGTGATGCCTTTTCAAATGAGTGTGCAAGTTTGATGTATTGCCAGCCGCGTAACCAATGTTAATGCCGACAAACAGGTGGACCGAACTTTGGTTCGGTCCACCTGTCTTTGTCTGTCATCCTTGTACGTAACTGTGAAACCAAAATGTTCCCAAACCGGAGACTTCAATGATGCTGGAGGATTTTCCAGCTCAACTTTATCTGCGTTCGCCATTTCGACAGTTCCTCAAATTACTGACTACATTTGAACGCATCCCTCTGACCAGCTCGTCCAATGAAATGACTTGCTCGCTCTATGACGCGTTGAACACAATGGGAGCAAATTACTCTGAACGCTGCGACGCAGCACCTGAGATTACTTCCAAGAAGTTGTTCACGTTCTCAATTTTTTTTTACGTTTAACGTTATATTCGTAGAAGCTGCTGGGACTCCCAGCAGCTTCTACGAATATAACGTGAAGCCTTCCCCAACTCCGGGGACTTCCGGCCGGGGACTTTGGGCGGCAGTATACGCCGTGAAGTGGCTTGCGGCCTGCCAGTAAACCCAAAGCAGAAGAAGAAGAAGTGACGTCAGCGGCTTCATTTGCCTAATCCACCCCCAGGGACTTTTTCCGGTGTGAACGCGATCTGTACTTAGTTCATGCGAACTAAAGAGTTCGCATGAACTAAGTTCTGATAAACCTTTGTGGGAAAAGTAGTGCGGTGTGAATGCGCTTAAAGTCTAATGAAACTGAAAGAGGCAAACACTTCTGCACTGAACGGTTTCCTGGTGGCTTTGCGAGATGACGTGTCTTTCCTGACAAGATTGTGAAAGATGAGATGAGACAGAATCCTCTGTTTAATATCATCCGCAAAGTAAGGTACACTGTGTTACATTCTAACATGATTTTAATACGTGCATTTCAACCACAACTGAGTGCTTATCAGCTGGAACTTGAGATAGCTATGGATCAGCTCACTGAAAGATGTGCAAGTGAAAACAATATAATCATCATCTAATTCACCAAGGAAGAGATGTGTGAAATTCCTCCATTGTAAAAAGACAACGATGACATCGCTGATATCATTATAGAGCGAGAGAATATTAATAATCTAGCAGGTTGTGTGTGGCAGGAAGAACAAGTAGTGGGTAGCCAAGACAAATGTGAAGATGAGCTACTACTATCAGGCTCTGCTCGCCAACAGGAGTAACAGGTGTCGACAACCTGCATCCGGCTTTGTGTCTAACATGAATACATATGGTATGCTTAATGTAGCTGGGAGAGCTGAGGCAGAAGTGGCACAGTACTCATTTAATTTGATTGGATAGGCCCCTGCTAATTTAAATATATTTGAATATACCCCAAAGAAAATGTGCTTATATGTGTAGGCACTTTGATTGGGCCTGGTACTGAATGGAACGGAGGAGAGGGGGGGCAGCAGGGCCAGCCTCCCCAGATGACAGTAGAGAGGCTCACCCAGCCCTAGCCAGTAGCTCGCTGGCTAGCAGCTACTGGTACTGAGACAATCATACAAGTCTGCTAACAGATTCAAGAGCCAACCTTTCACTGCTAATTCAACAGTATTGGTCATTATAAGTTGAACAACTTCAAAACATCCCTTTCAGGGGAAGACACCATGAAATAAAGTTTCATAAGTGACCACCAACTAAACAGAGGGAAAGCAAAAGAGGAAATGAAGATATGTGTGGCGAGGGTTTGGAGCCTGCGGGGCATTGATGATGAAATGTAGTTGTTGAGGTAACAATATGTGAACAGCACAGAGCTACCAGCATGCCGGTCTGATATCATAAAGTGCTTACTTGCAACACGAGCAACCAGAGTCAGCCCAGACGATATGGTGAGGCAGAACAAAAGTGACTTACAATATAGCAAGGCTCGCAGTACGCCTTCTTCTCCACAGCGTAGAAAGGCTTGCCGCGCAGCTTGCTGCTGCAGGTCATGCAGACGAAGCAGTCCACATGGAAGACCTGGTCCATGGCGGTGCAGCCGGTGCCCTCACCCACCACGTTGTCCCCACAGCTGGCACAGCGCCCTGGGCACAGCAAGAGGAGGGGAGGCTGAGAACATGTTCAGTAGAAAACCACAGATATTTGAGGTCAGATAACATCCGCCAGGAAACCAACAGTCACACATCCCACTCACTGGAACACACGGAGCTGCACACACATGATCACCCCATGGATACGGTATGAGCTGGAGAGTGAGACTGTCTACCCGGCCTGTCAGACACAAGATCCTAGTCAGCTGGTGGTGATACAGGGCATCCTGCAGTGTGCAGAGCATCTCTTTCAGGACAGTGGTGCAACCAGGTTCAACATATATATATTATCTTAAACATGTTTGTTTACTGAATAGTTTCATGATACTGATAAGAGAGTATATATATAATATAATATATACGTATATAATATGGCTTTAAAAATGCAGTGTCTTAATTGAACTAGGGTTGCCAGAAACTAACCATGATCAAAAAATATTCGGCAGCCCTGGCGAATAATAATCGATTATTCGACCGACCCGTTTACAGTAAAACAAACTGGTGGTGTGACCAATGGCCATTTACAATTATTAATACTATTACTATTATTAGCATATATATATATTCATATATATTTTGGTTGAAACAAAGCCAGAAAAAAAAATACATAAATAATAAAAAAATAAAATCGATTTTTAAAAATAATATTCGATTACGGAGACTGTAACGAATAATCGAATAATCGCTGGCATCCCTAAATTGAACCAGAATAGTTTCTGTGAAACCGAAACCTGGGCCTGGATCAGGGCAGCAGTTATTGGCCTAAGACAATTAAAACTCTTAAAGTAGCTTGCGCTCCGACGCAGCGTCATTCCAAAGAAGCACCTCTTCTCGGTTTGCCTCAGCAAGAAGGGCTGGTGAGACATCTCACTCGTGCTACTCTGAGGCCGGGGTTACGCTAGTAACCTACAGTGCTCATTCATAGCATTCGTTCCGATGTCTCACTATGGGAAATGGAGACTCCCGTACTGCCAGCGATGCTTATTTTGAAAAACCTCCAGTACTCAATAGGAAGAACTCTGTCCCACGCGGACCCTGAGCCCAGCACTGCAGAACTCTGTCCCACGCGGACCCTGAGCCCAGCACTGCAGAACTCTGTCACACGCAGACCCTGAGCCCAGCACTGCAGAACTCTGTCCCACGCGGACCCTGAGCCCAGCACTGCAGAACTCTGTCACACGCAGACCCTGAGCCCAGCACTGCAGAACTCTGTCACACGCAGACCCTGAGCCCAGCACTGCAGAACTCTGTCACACGCAGACCCTGAGCCCAGCACTGCAGAACTCTGTCCCACGCGGACCCTGAGCCCAGCACTGCAGAACTCTGTCCCACGCAGACCCTGAGCCCAGCACTGCAGAACTCTGTCACACGCAGACCCTGAGCCCAGCACTGCAGAACTCTGTCCCACGCGGACCCTGAGCCCAGCACTGCAGAACTCTGTCCCACGCAGACCCTGAGCCCAGCACTGCATGGCCATGCTTGGAGCAGACACACCCACTCTGTACAAACGGACAAAGTGAGCGGTGAAGACCAGCTCGCTGGATGGAAACCCCCTTAACCAAAGCCCAGGACGTAGGCCACAGGTAGAATGAGCATGCAGACCCTATAGGCCAGAGCTGTCCCTCCCACACTCCAGTGGGAGAGCCGCCGCCTGGTAACAGTGGGACAACTGCCGGACTTCATGCCAATGAAACAGCCATTAACTTCCAAGCATATCCGAGATCTTATTTTTTGTAAAAAATGATTAACCTTTAAATCTAGAACAGAAATGCTGCCCTGTACTGGAAAGGAAATGTTTAGCATTTTTACACAGAAATGGGAATGGGCTGAATGATTTTAAACGCAGTTATCGTTGACCTTTGTGCTGGTTCATCTGGGTTAACCCTATCACCTGCTGCTGCTCATGTCTGCCAGGCGGGCTCCTCACGTCCAACAGCTATCCCTTCAAATGCTGATGTCAGTGCATAATCTTTATTTCTATTTCAAAGGCTGGATAAGGAAGGATTAAATACTATAATTATGCCACATTAAAGAAACCATACACATCACCAAAGTGTGACATGGGCGATATCTATAAAAAACTCAAATCAGACTTTAAATGATAAAAAAAGGAAACTTTAAACTTTCGTCAAAGGGGCACGAGTGAACTGATACTGCGGCGCCGGAAAGAGCCTGATTGCATATTGCGGGACATGGCATTTGGATATCTTTAATTGAGTTGCAGATATCTTTAATTGAGTTTAAGATGTCCTCGACTCAATGCAAGTTATCTTCAACCAAATTAATAACACTGTCAATTTAATTAATGCTATCTTACAATAACAGGGTTTAAAAAGATATCTGAGAATGTGTTATTTTGGACACATCTGAGGACAGATGCAATCTCTCCGTGGAAGCATGATACAGCTTATTTAATTAATTCAAGTTTAGTTGTCTGGATCTTTTCTTGTTCCTCTTTGGCTTCATCAAAAGGCTGATTTGGGCGATGATTGACACCGTGTGTTCTGAACAAAGCGGATCAAGCGTGTTACAGACAGTGGATAGACACTAACCGGGGAGATAGAGTATCTGATGCTCGCTTGTTCACAGTTCCACTTGTGTTCCTATATCCAAACATTCAGACGGAGAGGCAAGCGGAATCTGTCTCAGGTATCAGCACAACTTCTGGAAGTCACATGTTGTTGAGATGAAACATCTGCTTGACTGGTGTTCTAATCTCACATAACTCATTATCTCATCGTCAGCCTCAGTGAGAAAAGGTTTAACAAATGACTTCTCCCCGGCAACAGATCCTTACGGAGACGCTGATATGTGTGTCTACCGTGAGGCGACTCATCGTCTAATGACGGGGGACGCCATCACAAGCAGAGGGCTGCCAGATCACTGCTGAAGACGTTTAGCTGCTCCCGGTTTGACTTGTTATCCCAGCAGCATGGTGCTCGCTCATTTAGCAGCTGCTGTCACCAGACAGAGAGCCTGCTATCGGCTTCATCTGCTCCCACTGCTCTATCCACACCTCAATTACGGCTGCGTTACCTACTGTACAGGGAGGCAGATTAAACAAACTAGTGAAGGCACGTCTCCGGGGGACATGTGGGTGTCAGTGGAATCACAAGCAGGGTAATCACTTCAGAGAGCCAGGGGGGGAGAGAAAGGGAGAGAGCGAGCGCCGAGCCTGTTAGTGGCTTCAGATCACAGGCCATCTTCAGTGAGTGGAGCAGAATGCCAAACACGTCCCACAGGGCTCCCACTTTCAGCAGCGAGGAGGAAACCTCTCGGAAATCCTTTTCCTTTTGGCAGTCTGTGATCGGAGGGCCCTCAGGAGCTATTTGTGAGCGACTGTGTACACAGGCTTAGCCCCACACACACACACACACACACACACACACACACACACACACACACACACACACACACACACACACACACACACACACACACACACACACACACACACACACACACACACACACACACACACACACACACACACACACACACACACACAGAACCTCTTTGCAGCAGACATGCCACACATGTAGACGGTATATACAGACACGTATCAGACATGTGGTGGCAGGCTGCGTGCCTCAGCGCCCACGCTGCGTCCACAGGGAGCAGAGCAGGGCCCGCTGCACGCCTCCATCACACAGTGCAAAGGACTCGCCTGTAAACAGAGCACATCATGAATAAGACACGTGGTCATATGGTGACATGACTCCGCCATCACTATGGATCCATTCATCACAACATACATCACATGTAATAGAGCTCAATGATCCATTCAGACAGCATTCAGTCCACATGTTAATTATAATATATAATAGTTGTTTTGCCTTTTTGCTTTAAGAATAATTGGCAATGTATTCTGTCGATGACCTAATCCATTAAATCAACTAAGTCTGCTTTGATAGAAAATAAAAAAGTAGTTTTAACCGCACGTCCCGGCGCACTCTCCCATCAGGCCAAGCATGCTCATGAATGTGATTATTGACTTAGCGCATACAGTAAGTTACTGTTGTGATGAACAATGTCTGCCCCTCATTATAATCAATACCTGTGTTCATTACTTCCCTAAAGCGTGATTAATGAAATGTAATAAAAGGCTTTAAAACGTGGGGCACAACATCTCAGAGCCAAAGGTGAAGTGGTCAACATATTTAAAATAAGGAGTTTCGATGTATCTGCAGATCCAAGAAGGATGCAGCACCAAAGCTCTTCTCTGCGTACAGAACGACCGGAGCATATCCACATGACGGCTGATGGATTATGCTGCATCTCAGGCCATTCATGTCGAGCACTGAAAACAGTTCATTACAAGTTCCATGAGCCAGAGGGCGTCCTTCAAAGTGCTTGTTTTGACTGACCGAAGATACTCAGTCCACACGCAGACACACACAGATAGGAGGCTCATTATTGTGTGTTGGAAGAGTTTGCTGATAATTGCCTAAATTGTTAATAATCGACTAACCAAATTGTTGTCCTGGTACTACTTTTTTGACATCCACTTCACATATTAAGACTCAGGCTTTCCCACTTGTGTTTCATGAAGTATACCGCAGCACATTCAGCTCCAAAGCATTCTTCTGCTCGCTTTCATTCTGAGGTGAGAACATTATTCAACAAAGTGTGCAAATGTAAAGCTTTCCACGGCATCTGGAACTTTCTTCCTCTGACGCTCTTACAGTACAAAAGACAGTGTTTTACAATGCTTCACATCAATTATTTCACACGTCTGTGTCGGAAGTGAGCATTTTCAATTTGGGAGACACCACTTCAATTGAATTCTTGAATAATACAGGACAGCAATTGAAACAACATCGTATTTACCCCCGTGGAGATGATCGCAAACACTTTCCAACTATTTCAGCCGGCATAAAGGAATCATGAAAGGCCTCGCCGCTCCCCAGCGTCCCTTTGCGCAGGGAAGGAAACCAGTCTTACTATCAAACTTCAAATAGTTCCTGTAGAAACTAATGCAATGGTGACGGGCGGCAGGGGGAGTTCATTTACACTTTGCTCACTTTCTTTCCTTTCATTCCTCCAGCCTCAGAAGTGCCTCTCCTGTGTTACATCCAAAGTCAAAAGAAGGATTGAAGAGAAACATATTTTCTTCTTTTCTTTTTAAAGAAGCACATTCCCTGTGAGCGAGAGAGGCTGAGAATGGTTAGACAATTTAATTGGATAAAAGGAAAAGATTAAAGGGGCCCTGACTCTGTTCCATAAATAATTGATTTCTAATGTATTTGTAGTGGCAGTGAGACGCTGTTGTTTGGGAATGGGGGATGTTGAGTGGCAGAACGCTTCAGATTTCCCTCAGTCTTTGCCTTCTTTGTTTCTTCACGCCGTGATATTGAAGCAGCATGAAAGGCAGAGAGGGAGCATACTTGCAGCTCAATTTGATCTTACATCGTCAGAAATCAAAGATCGTGCATGTAAAGAAGATCGCAAGGAACTTTTTTGTGGGAGACCAAAACTTTTCACACTATGTTACTAAAGAATACAATGCTGCTGGTGCAACCCTTGCAAACCCCAAAGGCAAAGCCAGCAACTGTAGCTCGCATCCAAAACTAATAAAAGAACCACACAATCCATTTTGGGACTTCCACTAAACTTTTGTTCTTGTATTAAAAATATCTGATAGATATGGTGGTAAGAACACATTGAACCACTGCGGCCCAGACGCACTAACAGCAGTGTGGCAGCGACGCATGCAAAATAACTCATAGAGATGCTGCTATCACTAATTATCTTGCTCTACTTCACATTTGTATTAGGTGTAATTCAGTTTCCACCTGCTAATGCAGCTTTCATTTATTGTGACACGTTAAAAAAGATGGGCCAAACAAAGGTAGAAAGTTGTGATACATTGTTCACACTTAATTAGAGACATAAACAACAGGTGAGCGCGTGGTTAACAGCAGGACATGGACTGGTGTAACTGCCAGCTACTGAGGAGCCACAGGCCGATGTGTGTGCCGTTTCACCTCTCCCCCTCGAGGTTAATCTGCTTTGTTGCTTCAGATGGCCGTGCGCGCAGCCTGACAACGCGCTGGCCTTCAGTCGCCTCAGCACGACAAGAGCAATAGCTGTCATCGCTGCATTTCAATGTGGGAAATGCCTCGTTCCTAACCCCCGCCTTTAATCTCATTCCCAATGTCAGCAAACAGCGATTTGCAGAACTGCTGCGGACACAGTGGAGCAGGAGGGCGAGCCGCTGCCACTGAGCATTACACTGAGCATTACTGCCGTCAGGCCGGGGGCCGCACGGGGGGGCCAGGATAGCTTACATGTTTGGGAAGCAGGTTGGCAGGAGGGACACGGAGGGGAGCGAGTGGGGCTGACGAACGGGGTGAGAGAGGGAGAGAGAGGAACAGGTGAGTGTGTGTGCTGCACAATGTGTGGGCAAGCTGCGAGTTCAAAGACGTCTCTTTGTGTGCACGCTATGTATCCGTGCGCACCCGTGTGTGCTGGAAACTGTGTCTGTGTTTGCGTGCATGAACATGCGGACGTCTACTCATTCCTGAGGTCAAACGCTCACTCACAAATGAAATCTAGCAACGCGAGTGCCCGGAGCCTCAGCTGGGCTCGCACGGCAGCTGATCTTGCAAGCCTCAGTGGAGCTGTCTCAACGAGGCAGCATAGCAAGCGCCGAGCCTGGGGGGGAGGAAGAGGGAAGCGCAGGAGGGGGGGTGGGTCACCTCGCATGAACTGCAACCAAAAGTGGGCTTCTGCCGCGGAGGAGAGGAGCCCCGTGCTGGCACTGTGCATCCGCTGAGAAGCTAGAAAGCAGCACAGCGAGGTCAGCTGGGCGGATAGTGAGAGGACACAAATGGCAGAGAGGACCCATACAGAAACATGTGGTATGGAACTGCTCCCGCTGCCCACAACAGAAATGGATATGATGAAGTACTGAAAACAGAATGTGTGATCAATTGATCACACATTTCATCTTGTAATTACAAGATGATGACATTGCGAAACACTGCTTGGATCTAATTCATAAAAGAACAGCATTCTAAGGGCTTTAAACGGAAAGAGCAGGAGATTTTTGATACACATGTAGATTTACCATCAACCTTATTTACATGAGAAAGAGGGGTCTTGGAAGTCAAATCGGCAGCCTCACACTGACACACATACTGCCTTTCTCTTAGGCAGCTATGATGGATCATCCGTTATATCATCGGCTGTTTTGCATTGTACATTATAATACACTGTAGGAGGTATAGTGATGCACAGGATTGAGACGAGTTGCCATGTCACCAGCCTGCCTCACATGACGCCCCTGCCCCTGGGTGGTCGCTGACCTCCTTCCAGCAGCATTGTGCTCCTCTGTCTCATTGCGGAGGCCTCAACATACACAGAGTAGAGCAACGAAGACAAACTCTTACATAGGGGTGTAACGGTTCACAGAAGTCACGGTTCGGTGCGTACCTCAGTTTGGAGGTCACGGTTCGGTACAACAAGAAAAAGCAAAAAAAAATCCCAAATGCATAACTCCAGGTTTGTTGTTATTTTATGTTTGAACAGTAGTGCAAGTTTCAGTTTAAAAATAAAGAACTCTAACGTTTGGAATAATTGACTGTATTACACAGCTCAGCACAAACCACAAACAGTACCACACACACTCAGATGGCCATATTAACTATAATGGCTGATGCCAAACTAAAAGGTTTCATCATGCTGTAAAACTAAAAAGAATGTCTTGAAAATATTATAACAAATAAATAATAAGAAAGTGTTTCAAGAGCGCACAGCTGTTGAAATATATATGCCAAAAGCTTCCGTTATTTATTTTGGTCTCTCGGCTTTCATGTCTCTTGGCTTCTTAAAGCAGCGGGGATCAGCTGCTGAACTTGTCTTTTTACGGCTCCGGTGATTGGCAAATCTGGGTGATGCCTTCTGATATGATTTAGCATGTTTGCCGTGTGTTACCATTAGCATACCGCACCGCTGTCTAACAACGGCGACACACCGTCCTCGTCCGATCCACCACTCGCACTCCATCGTTATTGTAGTCCACAGGGAACCCGAAATGTTCCCGCACAGCTGATTTAAAAGAAGCAGGTGGGTTCTAGCTGCTGTGTTATCTGAACTCACCATACTAACTTCTTCTTCTTGTATTTTGTTCGTTTTGTTGTGTTTTCTTCTTCTTCTTCATTTGTTGTTTAAAGGTGGGATATGTAATTTATTTCAGAAACACTTTTTGTCATATTCCATGGAATGCTCTTAGCATCCCGATAGCAATGAATATCTTAAATGCTTTGACTATAAATGCATTAAAAAAATGTATCTCCGGAAGCCGTAGCGCTGTAAAAAGCACAACCAATCATTTTAACCGGCCCGGCTAAAATAACTGGATGGCCTACCTGCCTGTCAGCCTTCCATCTGTGCACACACTTATCTCGTGCCCTCATTGGTCATATGCACATTCGTGTGTGTTGGAGGAGGGGCTCTGTGAGGAAGTTAGGGTTGCTGGATTATGGCAAGAATCATATAAATGTTATAAATGGTGTGGCCACCATGGCAAATGCTGGTAGGGCTGCTCATGTCATCTCTTAAAGATTGCTTGCTAGAAACACCAGCCTGTTTACATGGTCTGGTTTCAGAGATGAGCGCAGGCAGGTGACAATATTGCCACCTGTACTGAAGACTAGGGCTGCTCGATTATGGCAAAAATCATAATCTCGATTATTTGGGTCAATAATTGATATCACAATTATTAAAAACGTTTATCCATTTATTTTGAAAACATCAATTTATTGGAGAACATTTTTTTGAACAGTATGTTTTTAACAGTTGATTACCCTGAACTTTAAGTATAATTCAACTGAAAAACATAAAAACAAAAAAAAACTAGAAAATGCGTGCGAATGCTGTAAACTGTGAACATTTATGGCTGAATTTAGCTGAACATGCAGAAAAAGCTGAATGTGTTATTAGCTTAATGGTAGCTGCTTTTAGCAAAAAAAAATGCAGAAAAAGCTTAATATTTTCAAGAAAAGGTTTAAAAAAAGGTATAAACAACAACATGTATAGCCTTGATGTCCTGAAATAGCTGAATAATGTAATAGTTGAATGTTTTCTGCAGCTAAAAATAGGCTGAAGGAGTTAAATATCAGATATAAGTAGTAGTGAATGAATTTGTATTAAGATGAGAAAAGAATGTAAAAAGGCTTGGGAAAGCAGAAGAATATTTGAACTGCAAACTTCTGCAACTAACTTGATGGTGAATGATCTGTCGCCATGGCAACGGCATTTGATGACATCCCATAATACTCGTAGATGTGTTGATGGCTGCATTGTTCCCAAACCTGTGAAGTTTTGGGCCATTTCGGGTATTTTCACTGAAGTTATGAGAAAACCGTGTTTCATGGTGAGCATTGTGCATGGCAACGGCATTTGAAGAAATCTCAAAACTGTCCTGGAGATGTCTTCACGGCTGGACTGTTAGCACACATGTGAAGTTTGAGCACTCTTTGAACATTTGCATAGGAGTTATAGTGACATCATATTTTATGGCGAGGGATGCGTTTCCATGGAAACGGCATATGGTGAGATCTCAGATTTGTCGTAGAGCTGTTGAGGCATGGACCGGTGATATACAAGTGAAGATTGGGGGATTATTGGACAGTGTCGATTGGATTTACAGCCTCATCGTGTTTCATGGCGAGTGGTCTGTCGCCATGGCAACGACATTTGATGACACCCCATACTACGCTTAGATGCATTTATGGCTGCATCGTTATCAAACCTGTGAAGTTCTGGGCTGTTTGGAGTATTTTCACTGAAGCTATGAGAAAACCGTGTTTCATGGCGAGCATTGTGTTGCCATGGCAACGGCATTTGAAGAAATCTCAAGACTGTCCCGAAGATGTCTTCACAGCTGGACTGTTGAAGTCTGCTGTGTGTGTATGTGTGTGTGTGTGTGTGTGTGTGTGTGTGTGTGTGTGTGTGTGTGTGTGTGTGTGTGTGAGAGAGTGTCTTCACAGCTGGACTGTTGAAGTCTGCTGTGTGTGTATGTGTGTGTGTGTGTGTGTGTGTGTGTGTGTGTGTGTGTGTGTGTGTGTGTGTGAGAGTGTCTTCACAGCTGGACTGTTGAAGTCTGCTGCATGTCAGTTGGAGTGATGACATCATCGTGTTCCATTACACAGGTGTTTATAGTTGAGCTAACGAGCTCTGTAGAGATCACAGGTTTCCATTGTTCTGAATGCGAGATAAACCTCTTACATGTGAACGTTTTGTGGAAGAACCGTAACAGATATCTGTGAAATTTCAAAACGTGAAGCATGTCAACGAAGTTGAGTATCTGAAGTTTAATTTTTGTGTAGTTTTGAGTTAATAATGTGGCCTTTTTGGCAGTTTAACTAAAGGTGTTTAGTTTAACTAAAGGTATATCCTCACTACCGTGAGGAAATATCTGCCTGAAATTACAATGGACTACAATGTTGAACGTTTTTGTCACTTCATGCCCTCAAGAGGCATTTTGTCTAATATTTTTTCTTATTTTATTTTTATTTTCCAACCTAGGAGAGGTTTTCCTACGTTTTCCATGAAAAAATATGTCTGAGGAGTGTAGGGTTTGGGAAGTATGGCAAGTTTAAAACATTTTTGGGGGAGAATTTTGAGCTGTCCTGCACTCTGTTTTGAGATCAAAGCACTCTAGAGTTAACTAGCTGCTCCATCCACTCTAATGTAAAAATCTGAAAAATGCCTCTCTACCAAGCTCCAAACTAAATTCAATATCTCAGAATGTTTAAAAGATATCAAAAGTAAAAGTCAAGTTTGAATAGCTGAAGGTCTTGTGGTCATTTGAAAGTTGGAATGAAGTGTCTGGCTGAAATTATGTGGAAGGAGATGCATTTGGCGCAAAGTGTAGGAAAACAGGATTTGAAGGCATCTCCCATTGACTTCAATGTTAAAAAAATTGTTTAAAAAGCTGAATATTTAACAAAGTATGACATATTTTTGAAAAAGTTGAAGGTTTCTTATCAATTGCTGAAAAGGCTGAATAGTTTAATATTTGAATGGTTTCTGTAGCTGAAAATAAGCTGAAGTTATGGAGTGCCAAAGTAATGGCTGAAATAATAAGTTTAAGGGGAAGAATAAAGTTTTGAAGTACTATAGTGGAATGCTGTAAACAGCATTCACACTAATTATTAAAAAGAAAAAAGTAATAATAAAAAAATAATCGTTTTATTTCGATTACGTTGTTTTCGTAATCGTTGCAAGCCATAATCGTGATCGCGATTCAAACACGATTAATTGAGCAGCCCTAAAGGAAGTTGCAGATATTTTGCGGCTGTGTATTTTCAAATTCTAGCACACTCGAGCTGGTTTCTCCAAAATGACCTACCCCACCTTTAAGGGGAGCTGGCAAACAGCATTTTAGGCGCAATACCGCCCCCTGGATTATATATAGTGTAGTGGATACTGCCCTGAGTGACAGACTTTTCTCCCACTCGAATACGTATTCGTCGTGTGACTGCATGTGCCTTGACTGTACGGGACGAATACGGATACCGTTACACCCCTACAGGCTCTGCAAACTAAAGGGCCTTTGAGGAGATGACTGTGGCAAGGAAGGAAAAGGACATCTATTTAATTGCTTTTTTTCTATTTTTATGAAAGCAAAATTAAGTACATGTAATTGTGCAATGTAATTACTTCTTGCTCTTTATATTTAAAAGGTATGATACGTTACATTTTCACATTATAAATGTCTAAAAACGGCCAAAGCTATTAGATCTAGAGTTGTTTACTAACATTATCCTAAATGTAATCTGTTATTTCAATCAGGGAAACGGTGCGTTTCATTTGGTCGCCTTTGTGCAAGTGTCTGACAGAAGCTGCCATAATCTAGTTTAGGACACATTTATATGTGGATTCTACAGCAATGGATGCTACCAAACTCAATCTAATGTTATTGTTTTGTACATTTCAGTACATCTGAAATTGCAATGTATGAACAGTATTATTATTATTATTATTATTTGTAAACACCTAAAATCATGTCACTAATATCATGTTGTTTTTTACATTTTGGTTTGGTTTGTTACTGCAGCAACCTTGGCTTCACACTAAAGTACTGAGATGAATAGAGTGAGTGTGTATGTTTACACAGCAGCCAGACAAACAGTCAGTCAAATGAAATGTCAACGATGGTGTGCCTCGTGCAGCGTGCTGCTGTGGAGCTCCAATGTGAAGCAGGAAGTGAACTGTTCACACCGAGGCAATGAGGTGAAATAAGAATAATCAACATGGTCATCCAACACGTACGACAAACACATACCTGTAGGCATGATGGGTAATGGTGATTAGAGTCCTCGGTGGGCATGGTGGTCCCGCCACACACAACTACATTAAACTACTGTAGAGGCGTTTGAAGGATGTAAATATATTGAGTGGATTTAGCTGAAAAAACACCGACAATAGATAGAATCAAATACTGGGTGTGAATAAATGAAAATCCTAAGGAATATAACTTTTAAGCCCCCCTTTTTACAATGGAATGTAAAGTAGTTCAAACTGCATTAATGTACGAAGACGTCTATACATCTAAATGTGTTATCATATTGTGCCTGCATATTTACAAGACCCTTTGATTTCCTCCGAGTGTACACACAGAGCGAAGATGACTTTAAAGGTACACCTTCACACTAAATAGAAACAGTGAGCTGTTGGCCAAAGGCATTCGGAGACTGTGTGGGGGGGGCGTCTTCTTAAACCAGCAGAAAGGTTTCACTCTGACACACATCCCACTTGTTATGACATGTAGAGGCACATCTAAAAGCAAACTCCTGAGAGGTTGCTGAGGGCGACCTCAGTAATATGCTAATGAACTCCACCAGAGTATCTCAGACAATGCACAAAGCTGTCTAAACTGGAAGCCTATTAATACATTAAGTTCTGATGCTCAGATGTGTTGTAAAGGAACATAAGCAGCTCCACAACAGCGCACTCTGTGAACCCAAACTTTTTCTGACCCAATTACCTCGGCTGATCTGTACTCTCCGGCCGCGCTGCCATTTGTATCTCTTCCAAGATTCCTCATGAACATTTCATGTGAGGTGTCTTATAAATTATGAGGATTGCTCCAGCTGACATTATGAGGGAGAATGGCAAAGCCTGCCTTTTCTTCTTTGGCTCTTATCGTAAAACAAAGGCGAGCTCAAACAGCAGGAAAGGCTACCCGACAGCTCGGGTCCTGAGCGCAGGACAGTATGCCCAGATGATCTCGTTTCCAAGGGATATCTCTCTACTATCTGATCAAAACATTACAAAACATTCATGCCAATGCTCACCGTAAAATGCCATCAATATTGATCAGATATTAACATTTCACATCTTTCTTAATTCCATACAGCGGAACACAGAGTCTGGGAATGCATGAAGGAATTGTTAACTTGTCATTTTGTTTTAAAGGAGGAGATAGAAACAGATTATCTGCGGCAGTGTGAACTACGCTGCATAAGTATCATCATAGCTAATTGTAAATAATGCAAAGCATCTCATCCTTTCAATTATTCAGCTTTATGTCCTGGTTTTGGTTGACAGGAATGTAGCGATGACAAAATGTTGTAAGTTCCTTGGATGCACAAATGCCAAAGCATGTGTACTGCGAGCTGAGGAGCTGTGTCTTATTAGATTTCCACAAACACAGTGCACCTACGCACAACCTAAGTGGATTACATATGACGGATGATGACATTTGGAGAAAAGGCTCTTTCAGATTACTCAAATCTAATCTGGAACTCTAAATCAGGACTAATCAGTTGCTTATCAAACAAGCTTCAATCATAGGAGGAATGTTTGGCTTGCAAGCTGGCTTTCTTTGCAAGACAAGCCGTTCTTCTATAGCGCATCGTGTTCAGGTTCTTAGAGTTTGAGGTGTCGCCTGTTTGGCCACAACAAATACTTGGATTCTGTAAAAACGGTTCTGATGGTGAAGTCAATACAACTCTATTTTCTAATGTCATTTACTTGCCCTAAATAAAAACAATTCCAATGTGCGTTTAAATAAGTAACGCCTAAGTAACAATGAGAAAACAATTTAAGAAATCATTCATTTATAAATTAATAGTCACATTTTCTGAACCTTCTTATAAATACGTTTTGGAAAACTTCATAAAAATGTGCCACGCCCTCAAAGGAGAATACCGCGATGTGAGACTTCCTGTTCTTCTTTACAGCGACTCTTTGGCAGCTGCACATGTGCTTGCTTCTGAACTACTTCAAATCATCGTACAACAAGTAAGCATACCACCTGAGTTATTCAGTACTGCTTTTGAACTGGCAAGTGTTATTTACTTTTCTTGTATTCACTGTTTTGAACGGAACATTGTCATTTTAATGCATGCCAGCGCCATTACTGCTGTTAAAGTTAAGGCCCTGACACACCTACCCGATGTTGGGAGTCAGAGGCCGTCAGAGGCAGTCGGGCATTCGCGGCGTCCTACTCAGGTTGGTGTGTCCCGCACCGTTGTTGCTTTACGGCACATTTTCACACCTCCCAAAGAAATCACTCTGATTGGCTGTTGCCTCTTTTGAATGAAGAATACACACTAACGCTGTCTGCTGGTAAGGACAGTTATTGCCACTCGTCAACTGAAGTCTTTGCGTTGTGTTCGTGTTAAGAATTGTGGAAAAAGGTAGGACCCAAATGCAGACTACAAAAAAAAGGTAAAAGGTCTCGAAACAAAAGGCGAGCTTTATTTTAAAAGCTGATAAACACAAAAACATGGCATGAAAAACACAGGTAGCACACACACACAAAACTGACCGTGACCAACATGGAGGGAGACAGGAGAGACAAACAATGAACCGACGGGGAACACAGGAAGAGACAAGACTAAATACAGGGAGGCAGAAACACAAGGGCAACAGGTGAACACACTCAGACAACTAGACACACCAGGGAAACTAAGGACAGGAGGAAGACACAGGGAGAAGGACCAGACAATACACAAGCAGGAAAACATGAAACAGGGAGAACAGAACAGCAAAACAAAACAAAAACCATTACCAGACACACACAACTAAAACCGTGACATAACACCAAGATCGTGACAGTTCGTAGGCGGGTGGCGTAGGCGGGTGGCATAGCCGGGTGGCATAGCCGACGCAGGCGACGTAAAAGTCGGGACGCCTTCGGTACGCGTTCTTTGGTCTCAGGTTGGTGTGTAGCGGCCTTTAGACTCAGCCCTGTCGTGCTCATGTAGTCTATGTGATTGTGCTTGAACTCGCTCTTAGCCTCGACGTAAGAGAGACGTAAGCGACGTCGCCTCTTAGCTCCGAAGCTCTTGCCTCTGGACCGACAATTTTTTGGAGCTGGAAATGAAGCGGATTCCGGAGCTAAGAGCCGCGCCGCCGCGGTGTGAACAGGAAAACCCGGCGCTTTTCAGGCTCTAGCTCCGAGCCGGAGCTGAAAAGGCTCTGTTGTGAAAATCAACACCTAATGAAATAAGACCCCACGGGTTGATGATTGATAGGTATGTGGGCTATCTTTCATTTTTGACACGCAGAAAAATGTGATAATAAACATAGATACTGTGTTAAATGGATATTTCCGCCTTATTTCATGTATCTTTGCATTCCCACAACAATATACATAAAGAAATGGCATATTTTGGACATAGTTCGAATGGTGATTAATCTGATTAATTAATTTTTAAGCTGTGATTAATCTGATTAAAAAATGTAATCGTTTGACAGCCCTAATATAAATACAATACCGTTTTAAATGATACTTATATTATTATATTATGTTTGATTCTATTAATTCAATTGAAGATGTTTTAATGAATTCTACTGAAATGATTGTTGCATTGTTATCATGTAACTATGTTGTTCTTTTATTTGCCTCACCAGAACACAGTCACACCTGCTCTTGAGGACACTTTGCCTCCTGCTAAGTGTGTCAGACTAGTTGTTGTTTCAGAGGTTAACTCAAGACGTGTTCTGTTTACATACTAATGTAATGAGCATCAGGTAAACGTACACATTTCTATTTTTGGAATCACAGATGGGATGGAGATGTGAACTATGCAGCACTAGTGTCACCACTCAGAGGGATATTTTAAAACATGATCGACATGGAACCTTTGGACAGACACGTGCCTTGCCTGCGTCCATGTAGACTGGCCTGCGCTCTCACTTATCAAGATAACAGTTGAACTAATCGTCTGTTATTTATTCTAGGACCCATGTGCCACTTTATAAACATCTCTGAGCATGAGTAGTTGGACGTTTTGTGAACTATATCAATATTGTGACTCTTTGATTCCTTTTCTTGCAAAGCAGCCTTCTCTGTGACGACTTAAAGCCTTGTACTGCATGTGAGGAGCACCTCTGTTCCCGTCTGCTAACGGGAACGTCATGTAAACTGGCTCCTTATGACTTCAAGACGGATTTGATTTGTCGTTGAGGAAAGCACATGGTGTGTCCTGATGTGTACTCAATGTAGAGTTTCGTTAGTAGAGGGAGCAGCAGAGGTCGAAGTGCAACAGGCTCGTGACGCACAGCAGGAAGTGACACGTTGCCCACGAGCCAGAAGCAGTTATAACCATCACGTCTCCAATAACCATGTGTCTCCATGTATGTTCATGTGTTGTGCTTTTAAACACACTTCTTACTGTTTTATGAAAACAGTTTTGAAATAATCACATTTTAATGAAATGTTTTAACATGTCCATAACGTTCCCCTTTTTAAATCTGTTTAATCTGCAATGTTTCAATGCTATCAAATATTTAAAGGGTTGGATTGAAATCAGGAAGAGTTTGTGGTATATAGGTTCCGGCAACTCAATTGTGTTTTATAATTGACTTTATTCATTCTTGCCTGATGTGGTTCCTAGCAGATTGTTGTGTGCATTGGTTACACGTACTATCTGGGCTTTTCATTGTGGCTCATCTCGTCTTTTCACTTTAGTGACTGACCCAACTCCTATACTTGCTTGGGAACGCTACACACATTCTTTATAAGTGTTAGCAACACGTTCTTGAGTAGAGGAAAGCTAAAAGAGTATGTTTCACCAACTTGACTAAACTCTTAAAGTTGCTTGGAATCACGTGACACATGTATTGTTGTCTTCAGTGTGGGACTGGTGTGATGGGCTTCACTGAAGTTACTAGTGTTGCGTTTCCTTGTGACATCATAACGTTAATTCAATTCAATTAACCCCCACTGGACCGGGGAAACTCACTATAGCTGATTCAGATTAGAAGCTCATCAAAGAAATTAGTGGCACCAATAAATCCGTTGCTATAGGAAGACAATGATGCAGTCCAGAGATCGCAGCCCCACTTTGATTGTTAATCATTAGCCTTCGGCTTTCACCAATTGCTACCCTTTCCCCGTGTACCCCGAGTCGTGTGTGCTGTTAGATTCTTTGTAATTACAAAAGGCTTGTGATCTGGGACTGATTATCCCTCAGCCATGGATATAAAGTAAAGAACACAGCGGACTAAAGCTAATTTTAACGTTACCGTGGTGATATGTACATGTTCCTCAGCGGGGGAGGACAGGGGCTCTGAGGGTTTGCAGAGCAGCATGTGATTGTGCTTGAACTCGCTCCTAATGAGTCCCTGCAGTCACCTCAGTCGGAGGCTCAGCCCCTTCCTCTCTGGCAGTGAATTCAGCTGTTGCCTTGTTTAACCACGAGATCCCCCCCCCTCCCACTCCGTAGCATCCAGCCGCTGTCAGCTAGGGATGCACATGCTATCCCTAACTTGTTCTGGCTACCTCAGCTCACATATGACCCATTTCTCCGCTCCCTTGTCCTTGCTTCACTTGCCTTGAGCCACGCAGCCTTATAGCTGCAGCAGCTGCATGTATGGCGGAGCACGGAGTTCAGGCCGGGCTGCGGCGCACACACACTCACCTAAAAATGAGGCCAACCAGGCTTTGAGGGCCATTCCTCTGTAAAATGACTACACTTTGCTTAAGCCATCAGATCCCTTTGACCTACGTCTAATGTGGACCAATTAAGTTCTTTACATCAGCGCGACCAGCGTGGAGCCGAATATCCCTTAATACCAGTTAAATACATGTCCCTGTGGCTGTAATACACCTCCACATGCTATCATGGTGTGCTGGGCGATTATGTGCTGATAGAAAGCCTGCTGCAAAGGCCTATTGAAGGCATTGAGTGAGGTATCTAATGGGCATGGGAATTAATTCCAGGGCAAAGGGGATTAAAGGCTCGAGCAGAGCGATGCAGAGGCATGGCACTCGCTGGCAGAGTGGGTACAGAGGGCGGGAAAACACAAATGAAATATGCATAGCCCAATCCTTTTGCTTCTGAATCATATTTTGCGCAGTAGTATTGAAATTGGTATTTTGTTTAATCCTGGCAGTTTTATATATTTTTAAATGAGGATAACATTAAATCAAGGGCTGCAGAGAAGGAGCACTGTAGTGCTGTACGAAATACCTCTGGACAATCAAACCAGATACAGAGTTTATCAAATCAGGATGTTTCATCTGTCCAAAGCCGTTATCTCTCTTTCTCATTAAACCCCGAGCAGGAGTCGCGTCTCATCCTTTGATCCCACTGATATCGTTTGGAGACTGTACCTTGAGGAATGCTTCCCAGACTGCTTGATATGCACCTGTACACCAACAGATACGAGGCACCAAGAATAGGAGGTGAACCTCCTGGTATCACACACTGCACTGTCCTGTAGCCTGGAGCCACTCTCCAAAAACACTATTCTCGTGAGACAAAAGTAACCTAATCCTGTAGGTCACGAGGCGTGCTAATCGAGGACACCTGTGCTCACTCACATCGTGTTATTACTACACGTGGTACGCATGGGTTTGGGTTTGGAGCACTCACTTATTTGCAATATATATACCGCTTTATAATTATTATTATTATTATTATTACTGGCTGCTATCTCTTAGTTAAACAATTCAACTACTGTAATGAATCTGTAAATACCTGTGCAATATATTATTGTACTTGTACAACTGTTACCTGGCTGCTATGAGACTTCAAACATGCTACACTGGATGTGTACTGTTGTCAATTGGAATGTCAATTTGTATCTTTAAGATTTGATTGATGCCTCTGTGTCCCATTCTGATGTCACAGTGAGATAATACTCAATACTAAGATTGAATACATCTTAAAGGCTTTTTTTCTCTTTGGTTTCCTTTTCCTATTTTCTCTCTGTAAACTTTTGATTTGGGGTTTAACAATATGTCTACTTTCACTTTTTATAAAAGGAAAATATACCTTTTTACTTTCCCATAAATGTTCTGAAAATGTTCTGTTTACTCAGAACCCAAAAGGTTGAAAAGCACAAGACAACATGACATGTGTAAAGACTAATGGATCATCTCAGCCACGTGGCTGCTCTCACCTGGGCCCGATGAGGACACGGCTGTGTCGGAGGCCAGGGACCCCTTATAGCAGAACGGATGTAACTTCTGTACATCTGGGAGGGGTTCGTTAAACAGTGTGGTGATGGAGAGATGCTGTCTGAACTCGAATGTATATCTTTGATTAGTAATTGCAGAGCTTGTGTACTGTGTTTAAGTCAGCAGTTGTGTTTGATGTTATGATGATTTCATTTGTCTAACTGGCTACAACGCTCCTCAGTAGGAACTGAAAACAAAGCTGCTAAATGATGTCCAGCTGTGACATGTCCAAAGGCCTAATGCTGACCACGTGTGTGTGAGATGAACCATCTTTCTTACCAAAATATTCCTCAGACGGCGGATGGTCCATGTCGAACAGCATCTTCTTGGTCAGGCGCTCCAGCTCATCCTCAGGGTGGGCCGTGTGAGCGCTGCCCTGGGGGTGGGGGGTTTAGCAGAGTTGGGATTTACAAAAGCAAAGCAAGACAATCAAGAACATTTCAGTCATCTCTTCACTTATGTCCACCTCACTGATGAATGCCACCTGTGTTTAAAATGTGCGAGGATATCTCGAAAAATATGCTCAGGTCGAACTTAAAGATTCACAAAAAGCCTGACTTCAATAATCAGAATAAGCACTCTCAGTCAGAAGGTCGAACACATTGAGTGTAATTAAAATGCAGTGGATGGGCTTCAGTCTGCCCCTCTGAGAGACCTGACCCTGGCTCAGGCCCCAGTGGTGTGCAGCCCAGAAGGTTGTGCATGTCCTTCTGTGAAATACAAGCATGTGGAAAAGCTGTGACCCTGAATACTCCTTGTGTTTGGAAAAATAATGATAAGGGAAGGAAACGAGAAGGACAACATTAGAGGGAAACGACTTTTAAGTCGGGTACATGTGGGTGATAGGTCAGGAGATATGTATTCAGCCACACAGAAGAGTTGAGGTGCTGTGGAGGATCTGGAGGATGACATAACTCTCTTCTTAGCATGCAGTCTGTGACATCTGACTGCTGTGTGTCTGTATGGGGCTGTCGTCTTGCTCCTGACATGTTCTGCCAATCATCCGCAGAGCCATAGAATAAAGCCCCCCCCATTCCCCCCAGCCCTGGCTCACGGCGCAACCCGTCACAGGTGTGTGTCCTTTGCAGACACCCCAGAGGCCTGAACCTGGCTCTCTCCGTGCTGTGCGGCTCAGCGTCTTTAGAAATCAGTGTCACTCCGTTGACCTTCCCTAGATCTGCGGCCGACAGGATCTTTACATCAGATTTGATTTTCAATATTGTGACACGGCCGGATCTGAGCTGACCTTTGTGGTCTTCCTAATTGTGACATCTGGGAGCCGTTAGCGAGCGCTCTCTGCTTTACTGTGTTGCATAAAGCAATCTGATCATCAATAGGAAATTGAGTGAAGAAATGTTTTTGTGTTGCCTGAAAGAGTAATTACTCCCGGCATTATTGATGACTGCATTTACATGCAACAGTATAATAATTCAAAGCAATAACAATTGTATTAAAACATTTTAAAACCAAAGTTACAAAGTGCTTCACATATAGGCTTACATGCAAACATACACATATAAGAACACAGGCAGAAGCAGGATTTATAACAGGAGCAGAGAGAGACAGCTTCTTCTGTTCTCCTGCAGCGCCTTGCCATATAGATCCTCCAGCTTAAGGCAAGTCAAACTGTCTAAAGGCCCTGACGCACCAAGCAGACACCAGAGAACTCGCCGAAGCCGACTGTTGCGTCGCCGTGTCCTCCTGCGTCTTGGCCATGTGTCGCACGGGAACACACCGCAAAGACTTCAGTGCATGAGTGGCAATAACTCTCCCTACCAGCAGGCGGCGGTAGTGTGTATTCGTCATTCAAAAGAGGCAACATCCGGAAGACAGAGAAGAAGGACTGCATGATATAAACAAACAACAAATAGCGTGTGCCAGCGCCATATAGACTGAGAGTTACGACATCTCCGTTCACTCCATTGGACCACTTTTTTACAGCAATGGCGGATCGTGGAGCCTTTCAATCGTTCCCCGGAAGTTAGCGCCAAGGCTAGCAGAGCTGTGGAGTTGCAGCATAATAGACCGTTCGTGACGGACTTTTAAAGGTAAGAAGAAGTTTAAAGATTTATATTGCAGATATTATCAGTACATCTGATTCAAATGAACATGTGTATTAAAGGATGTCAGTGGATTATCCCTAAATTAGTAGATTTAGAGAACGTTTACAGATAACAGATTAAGCTAGGATACCGAAGCAAGTTTTTAATTGTACATTCCGTTCTCTTAATGTCATTTCGTCCAACGTGTTGAATTCGAGAAGAGGGGCTTTTAAACGGGATTATATGCAGGGGGGTGGAGGGAGTTAAATATTAGATAAATATAACTTTGGTGCATGTAAGAGTGAGTGTTTTTAGCAGAGCCATATTGTGTCCTTGTGATTCTGTTGATTATTACCTGTCTGTATAATGTTGCAGCTCAGCTGATTCTGGATTGATGGCAAAGGGAGAGGGACTTAAAGAGCCTGTGACACGGTTTCCCCCATCATCCAAACCCATCACTTTGAGTACATTTTGTCCCCTTGAAAACCGTTACTGAACTGATTTTGGATATTCGTACTTTGATAACCATCAATCTGCCTTCAATGTTGACCATTTTCTGGATCTTCTATGGGATTCTTCAAGTCCCGCCAAATGATGTGTGACGTCATTGCGGGCACAGCACTCCAGCTGCACCGTTCAGGATCCCAGCGTCTGCATGTAAACGCACGATGGTGCACACAGCAGCAAGCTCAGACAGCGATGACAGGTTAATGTTGAACGTGTCTGAGAGCTCATATGAGGCTGAAGGATCGGTTTATGTTGCATCTGTTAGAAGTTTAGGAATGAGGTGCGTCGATATGGGCGATCAAACGGTCATGTAGCCAGTGGTGGACTGGGACTACAAATCATCCCGGGACTCTCGACCGGCCCACTTCGGTACCGCTAGTAAATTGTCAACGGGGGGAGTGGGGGATGTCAGGGGCGGCGGGTGCTGTAGGCTAGGAAAGGCTAAGCCTTCCCAAATATTTGTGTCACTGCATCCTGGTAAAATACAAATATAATGTATAATGTCTGTGTCTTTGACATTAGCGCTGCTAGCCACCTGTGCCCTGCACTACGAAGCCAGTTCAACAGACCCTGGATATGTTTGAGTAGCAAACAAACTAACAACAACAAACTAACAAACGAGATCTCGCTAAGCGGTTCTACGACGCTGGTTATCAACTCTGTAAATCAAGCCAGGGTTTCTCTCACCAGCTGAGAGCGCGTTCACGTGAAAAGGGCGGGGTTAGCTACATTTGACCAATCACAAACAGGGACAAGTGTACTGACAGCGCATCGTCATACTTCATTAATGAAAAGTAAACTAATATAAGACAAATATGAGCTTTAAACATCCATGACTTAAACATATAATCCAGGATACAAGCCACTGTGCTGCACCTGCAAGGTGAATACAGAACAACTGGTTAAAACATAACTAGGCCTACCGAGTGTTTGAAAGCGTATAGTTTTATGATATCACTGCCCCGTCTAAGACACGAGTGGATCTGACTTTAATTACATTTACTCGAGTGTTTCGTCAACATAATGTGTTGCTTAAAATAATACTTCTGCATACAGTCTGTGACACTGTAAGTGTTGCACGGCCAGATACGGCTGGAGAAGCTGACTCAGATCAGGAAATATATGATATATTATCATATTATATGATCGATGATCTGATTGATGATGTGATATCAGTGTGATTTGAATGATAAGTGCGACTGTATTTCCTTTATCCTGTAATATGACTTGAGAGATTTAAACTCCGCACACTAAGTTGATCTCTTTTCTATAGACGCCGGAGGCGGGCAGCGTCAGGTAAAAGAAGTTATTTAGCCTTCTCAAACCTGAGCCTCACGCGCCGCCTATGGGGGATGTGCTAGTTACTTATCCGACCGGCCCACTTCGGTACCGGCCCATCGGGATTCGTCCCGATGGCCAGTCCGCCACTGCACCCAGCCCACGTAAACTGTCAACGGGGGGAGCCTCGCTGCGGGGAAACGGTGGACCTAGTGTCCCGATCGGAGTGGGAATAATAATAATAATAATCCGTGCATCTTATCCATTAATTTCCCCAACATTGTGGTAAAAAAACCACACGTTTAATCCATGTTGGTGTACTTACTACAACTACAAAAAGCATCGGTTTGTTTTCTCATCAGGAAATGCAGACCGGCTCAAACAAACGATTTTTAATCATCATCCTCACGATCATTTAATGTATCATATGTTCGCCGCATTGACATGAAAGCACTAATAAATGTAGTTTCATCCACTTGAGTTTACAACTACAAATATAATCGATTTGTTTTTATATCACATCCGACGGGAGGAAATTCAGCAGCTCTCACTACCGATTTGTAATCCTAATGTAATCATCATCTTCACCACGATCATTTATGTTTATGTCGCCGAATTGACATGAAAGCACTGACACATATGAATATACTGTAGTCAACTTCATTACAACGTTATTAACGTGCCTAATCTCAGTAATTCACCATTTCTACGCATGACAACACACTTTGTCCGTGTTTGGCTCTCTCGCCGCACAGTGAAGCGTTCCCGCATCGACGTCACTTCCGGCTTCCCCCAAAACTTCAAAATGAGTCGAAGGAATTTCCCCGCGATGTTCGAAATTATTGATATTTAACGGAACGGTATCGCACCTTCTTTTTAAACTGACGGTTCGAGATGACTAGTAGCCCAATATGTCATTGCACAACAGTTGTTGGGATGCTGTCACAGGCTCTTTAAGTGAGAGTGAAAACACAAGGTAAGTTTAATACTACTGTTTTATATAAGTACACACCTTATCTCCCCAAGGCAATTCCCATCCAATAGGTGTGCTGTGTGTGTATAACCCTTTCTCCTGTCTGTTACTCCCTCTTTCAGCACAAGAACCAGAGGGGGATTCAATGGAGCCTGAATACCTGCACTGAGACCCTCACCCTGCACCCTGAGTCTCAACTCTCAGTGTTTTTCAAGCCTTTCCCTGTTTTTTTGTATTAACAAAACATTAAGCTTTCCCAATGGTGTGGTTTTCGTTTGGTGAAAAAGTGCAAATGCAGTGTTTGTATATAATTACATCACATATTTTCTTGCTGTTGGTCGTGAAATTGCTCCTGCTGACTTGAACCAGCCATTTTTTCCTCCGCTCTGTGTCAGTGGGGAAGCCGTACACTCGTACTCCTTTCTCGGAGCGATTGTAGCATCCCCAGGCAGCACAGCAAACCATGGTGGCTACTAGGAGGCAGCACAGCAAACCAGGACAACACGGAGGAAAAGGCACCGACAAACTGAATGATATGCTATTCAATGTTTATTGAATTCCATGTATTTGCAATGGATGTTCCTAAAACAACACATTTAACATCATCATCGTCATCATCATCATCATCATCATCATCATCATCATCATCATCATCATCATCATCATCATCATCATCATCATGCTGCTGCTGCTGCTAGTCCTTTGATAGTCACCTGTCGGTCTCCTGTCCTTTCTGAAAGCCATAAAGATGACATTAGTCATAGATAACTTGTGTCCTCAGTTACCATGGGATTACTGAAACTACCATGAATTTAAGAAAATGGTAGAAATGAATCTAATCTGAATTTTAAAGCATTACTTTAGATCCCCTCCCTCTAAATGTATCAATAAACATTAGAAAGTGATGCTCCTGGCTACCATACAAGTTTAAGAAGATAATATTGGTTTGAAAGAATTCAAAGCTATAAATAAACAGCAACAGGCTCTTTAACAAGGCACTGTTAGTAACATGTAAACTAGTTGTTCACACTAATCCTAATATTATCACTTAATATTAGAAAATTCTATTTTATGTTTTAAAACATATTGATGTAAATACATACACATATCGATTTGTTGTATAAATATTTCAAATCAAAACCTTTATTCACTAATAATTACCAAAAATCGTAGTTCTATCTCCTGTTATCAATGCATTCACATTGCCCACCATGAACTTCCGGGGAACGATCCTCGTCTCCATGAACCACGTAACGATAACCGTTTTTGGACTTCCGTTGTCGTAACTCTTCTATCTATATGGCGCTGGCGTGTGCATTCCATTTCTCTCTCATCCATCGAAAACATGTTTCGTGCGGCCATAAGAGGGGTTAGCGATAAGAAACAATAACAATGTGCCTACATAACTGTCAGTTGCAGCCCTAAAATTAGAATTGGTTATAGTAACAGCTACAACATTACAATACTTCTAGGCAGATTGAGGAGGAGAATGGGAGAATGAACAGAGGGGCAGAAACATCCATCTGAATAATAATAATAACTTTATTTGTATCGCACCTTTCATACAAGGGATTGCAGTTCAAAGTGCTTTACATCAGTAAGAAATAAGATATAAAATCAGTGTTAAATAAGCAGCACGAGCAAAGCATAAAGTGGGATAAAATAATGCAGATATCTATATATATAGTAATCCCAACAGGCCACCTTGTTTATGGTTTGATTCAGTTTTACATTACATTTATTTGATAACTTCAGTTAACTTTGAAGATTCCGAACACTACAAAATATAATCAAGACATATTTTATCATGTATTATAGTAGAAAGTAGAACTAGTTTTTAGTTGAAATATCCCTTACAATAATGCCCGTGTGTCATCTCCAATAAATGGCTTCAACCATCCTTTAAACTCAGGGTTTGATTCCCACTCCTTTCTGTACTTTTGTGAATACAGTTTAGACTGTGACATGATGACCTACGTGGATGTTCACCTTGTCACAGAGAGGCACACACACAGTGGACGAGGTGATTAAGTGACAGAAGCTGTCTCGACGCGGGAGAGTGTGGCTGTCTCCTCTGTGCTCTGACTGCAGCTGAGCTGCTACGGGAGGCAACTGTGAGTCTGCGCGCCTGTCAGTACTTTGGGAAGGCTGAGGGGCTCACGGCAGCTCGTTTCCTGCAGAACAATACGTGAGTCTCCAAACACCAGAAAAGTCCCTAATAACACCATTACAAGTGTTTGGAGGGTTTGGAAAGACGCCGAATTTAACGACAAAGTCGCCAAGTTGGCAACACTGGTCTGTGTGACTTCTTAAATTGTTTGTTTACGTCCCTCACTTCCGTTTAGCTTCTGATTTGCTAGCTGAACAGCCAATCAGAGTGATTGCTTGGTCCGACTGACTGACCCGATGCATGGCCGATTCAACATATTAAATCGGTCTGGAAGTCCAAATAAGGTTAAGGCCCTGACACACCAAGCAGTCACCAGAGGACTAGCCGACGCTGAAGTCGGCTGTTGCCTGGCCGTGTTCTCCTGCGTTTTGGCCATGTGTCGCACGGGAACACACCGCACCGACTTCAGTGCATGAGTGCTTCGCTTCTCATGCACTGATTCGCTAGCACTGATTCGCTAGCTGAACAGGCAATCAGAGTGATTGCTTGGTCCAGCTGCCCGACCCGATGCATGGCCGATTCAACATGTTGAATCGGCCATGCATCGGGTCGGGCAGTCCAAATAAGGCGTGTCACGGCAGACGGTTCGGGACACACCAACCTGACTACGGCGCCGCGAATGCCCGACAGCCTCTGACGGCCTCTGACTCCCAAAATCGGGTTGGTGTGTCAGGGCCTTAAGACTTTATTGATTCCACTCGGAATAAAACGTATACAACTTTACGATAACCAACATTTAAGGAACACTTTAGTCCAAATGTTATGTAACACTCAACATTTCCGCCATGTCGCTGCTTGCTGTCAGACGGTTTATCTCCAAACAACAAACAGCACCTGAGTGTCGCTGGATCCGCTAACCTCATCTGCATGAAAATCATGCCAGAACAATCAATAAATAATAACAAAAACATAGATGGTATTATTTCGATTTGCAATGTGAGAGAAAACACGATTTTAGAAAACTCTTTCTTAGCAAGACTTTTCAAAGATATAAGTGAGACATTTTATTATCAATTAAGGCCTTAGTATTCAATGTCTGAAGGTTTGCAGGAGGAGATCTCTGCGTATAGGTTGATTTGTCAAATATTTCCCAGCTGAAAGAAACAATACTGAATATCTATGTATTTCAAGCTGAAACGATACAGAGATTACTAAAAGGCCGTCTTGATGTTACATGGCACAGGTCAGTCACCAGCTGAGTATATGACTGACCTTAGTAAACCAATCTGATCACGAGGAAGGATTGTAAAAGAAAGAGTGTGTAGTTGGTGTAATCTTAACAATACACAAACAGTGGTAAGGCAAATATACAGCAGGTTTCTGATGGACTTTATTTCCAGAGACAAGGAGAGAGGCTGAGCTCTGATCACTGTGTATCATGAGAGAAGTGTGTGATGCATGACGTTTGGCTGATCGTGGAAACCCAAACAGAAGGCCTCATTAACCCTGAGGGATCCACACGTGCACATCGTTCTGCCACACTGACATCAGCTGCACCGAGAGTCTCTGCCGATCAAACATGAAGAGGCAGGACCAGGAGGATCAGGACCAGGAGGATCAGGACCAGGAGGATCAGGACCAGACACAAGCATTCCTCAGTGAATGGATATTGTCGCCTCAGATGACATGGCTTTTGTTAACTGAACTAATACACAATGGTCAATAGAGGGGATGTATTCTAATACAAGAACCTGAAGAAAAGAAAAGTCTGTACAATGTTCACAGACTATAAAGAGGCGCTCTTGTTGTCAACAACCTGCTCATTATTCCCGTGTTGTTACTTTGAGACAGCGAAGAGGACGATTTAACACTGTTAATCTTTGCTCCACATCAAAAGCAAATTGAAGAGGGAACGAAATGCTGCTATTACCAAAAACAGACTTTTGAGTTTAAGCTTCATTTATAGCTTATCCACTCTTTGACACCCCGCAGCAATGCACTGCCAGAGAGTTTAAAGCACCTTGTTAGGGAGTCTTTTGTGACAGCACGGAATAATTTTTCACTTGAATAAGAGAAAGAAATTGCTTCCCTGCATGCTTTATGATTGCTTCGCAGTTCCTGTTCATCTTTTCAGCGGCAACAATAGAAACCATACAGCAGCTATACGTGCTGCTGCAGACACCATTTTTCAGTTACGTCTGGCTCTGCTCAGTAAATTGTGTTCCTACGCCCTCAGGACACTCAGCTGCCTTTTCATTCAAGTTAGTGCTTAAATTCAGTGTCGGCCGGGTTAAGAGCTGCACCTATTCTCCACTGTTTCCTCAGTATGGCGGGGCTTAGAGTTCCAGGTCATCTGCCATCTGCTTTATAATGGCACATTGGTTGTACTACTCCTTGAAGGCATCCCGATAGTCCATCAAATGCCAGCCTTGACAAAACCGTGGTTAAATGCCAGACCACTCACATTCAGAAACAACTACAGCGTGTGTTGTGCAGCCTGATGCAGCTTGATGCAGCTTGATGTAGCTTGATGCAGCCTGATGCAGCTTGATGTAGCTTGATGCAGCCTGATGCAGCTTGATGCAGCCTGATGCAGCTGATGCAGCTTGATGCAGCCTGATGCAGCTTGATGTAGCTTGATGCAGCCTGATGCAGCTTGATGCAGCCTGATGCAGCCTGATGCAGCTTGATGCAGCCTGATGCAGCTTGATGTAGCCTGATGCAGCTTGATGTAGCTTGATGCAGCCTGATGCAGCTTGATGCAGCCTGATGCAGCTTGATGCAGCTTGATGTAGCCTGATGCAGCCTGATGCAGCCTGATGCAGCTTGATGCAGCCTGATGCAGCCTGTTGCAGCTTGATGCAGCCTGATGCAGCCTGATGCAGCTTGATGCAGCTTGATGCAGCCTGATGCAGCTTGATGCAGCCTGATGCAGCCTGATGCAGCTTGATGCAGCCTGATGCAGCTTGATGTAGCCTGATGCAGCCTGATGTAGCCTGATGCAGCTTGATACAGCCTGATGCAGCCTGATGCAGCTTGATGCAGCCTGTTGCAGCTTGATGCAGCTTGATGCAGCGTGATGCAGCTTGATGCAGCCTGATGCAGCCTGATGTAGCTTGATGTAGCCTGATGCAGCCTGATACAGCCTGATGCAGCTTGATACAGCCTGATGCAGCCTGATGCAGCCTGATGCAGCTTGATGCAGCCGGATGCAGCCTGATGCAGCTTGATGTAGCCTGATGCAGCTTGATTTAGCCTGATGCAGCCTGATGCAGCTTGATTTAGCCTGATGCAGCTTGATGTAGCCTGATGCAGCTTGATTTAGCTTGATGCAGCCGGATGCAGCTTGATGCAGCTTGATTTAGCCTGATTTAGCCTGATGCAGCTTGATGCAGCTTGATTTAGCCTGATGCAACCTGATGCAGCCTGATGCAGCTTGATTTAGCCTGATGCAACCTGATGCAGCCTGATGCAGCCTGATGTAGCTGATGCAGCTTGATACAGCTTGATTTAGCCTGATGCAGCTTGATGCAGCTTGATTTAGCCTGATGCAACCTGATGCAGCCTGATGCAGCTTGATTTAGCCTGATGCAACCTGATGCAGCCTGATGCAGCCTGATGTAGCCTGATGCAGCCTGATGCAGCTTGATGCAGCCTGATGCAGCTTGATGCAGCTTGATACAGCTTGATTTAGCCTGATGCAGCCTGATGCAGTCTGATGCAGCCTGATGCAGCTTGATGCAGCTTGATTTAGCCTGATGCAGCCTGATGCAGCTTGATTTAGCCTGATGCAGCTTGATGCAGCTTGATTTAGCCTGATGCAGCCGGATGCAGCTTGATTTAGCCTGATGCAACCTGATGCAGCCTGATGCAGCTTGATGTAGCCTGATGCAGCCTGATGCAGCTTGATGTAGCCTGATGCAGCCTGATGTAGCCTGATGCAGCTTGATACAGCCTGATGCAGCCTGATGCAGCTTGATGCAGCCTGTTGCAGCTTGATGCAGCTTGATGCAGCGTGATGCAGCTTGATGCAGCCTGATGCAGCCTGATGTAGCTTGATGTAGCCTGATGCAGCCTGATGTAGCCTGATGCAGCTTGATACAGCCTGATGCAGCCTGATGCAGCCTGATGCAGCTTGATGCAGCCGGATGCAGCCTGATGCAGCTTGATGTAGCCTGATGCAGCTTGATTTAGCCTGATGCAGCCTGATGCAGCTTGATTTAGCCTGATGCAGCTTGATGTAGCCTGATGCAGCTTGATTTAGCTTGATGCAGCCGGATGCAGCTTGATGCAGCTTGATTTAGCCTGATGCAGCCTGATGTAGCCTGATGCAGCTTGATACAGCTTGATTTAGCCTGATGCAGCTTGATGCAGCTTGATTTAGCCTGATGCAACCTGATGCAGCCTGATGCAGCTTGATTTAGCCTGATGCAACCTGATGCAGCCTGATGCAGCCTGATGTAGCCTGATGCAGCCTGATGCAGCTTGATGCAGCCTGATGCAGCTTGATTTAGCTTGATGCAGCCGGATGCAGCTTGATGCAGCTTGATTTAGCCTGATGCAACCTGATGTAGCCTGATGCAGCTTGATACAGCTTGATTTAGCCTGATGCAGCTTGATGCAGCTTGATTTAGCCTGATGCAACCTGATGCAGCCTGATGCAGCTTGATTTAGCCTGATGCAACCTGATGCAGCCTGATGCAGCCTGATGTAGCCTGATGCAGCCTGATGCAGCTTGATGCAGCCTGATGCAGCTTGATGCAGCTTGATACAGCTTGATTTAGCCTGATGCAGCCTGATGCAGTCTGATGCAGCCTGATGCAGCTTGATGCAGCTTGATTTAGCCTGATGCAGCCTGATGCAGCTTGATTTAGCCTGATGCAGCTTGATGCAGCTTGATTTAGCCTGATGCAGCCGGATGCAGCTTGATTTAGCCTGATGCAACCTGATGCAGCCTGATGCAGCTTGATGTAGCCTGATGCAGCCTGATGCAGCTTGATTTAGCCTGATGCAGCCTGATGCAGCTTGATGCAGCCTGACGCAGCGTGGTGCAGCCCGATGCAGCTTGATGCAGCCTGATGCAGCTTGATGCAGCCTGTTGCAGCGGATGCAGCCTGATGCAGCTTGATGCAGCCTGACGCAGCGTGGTGCAGCCCGATGCAGCCTGACGCAGCGTGGTGCAGCCTGATGCAGCTTGATGCAGCCTGACGCAGCTTGATGCAGCCCGATGCAGCTTGATGCAGCCTGATGCAGCCCGATGCAGCTTGATGCAGCTGGATGCAGCCGGACAGAGAGTGGGAGCTGATCACATCCAGCAATACAGCTGGGTGTCCCACCCACTGTGGGATTGGCATTGTGTCAGAACTGATTAAGTGAGAGGTGAGTGGGGTGGCTGGATGCACGCTCTCACCTGACAGCACAGTTTCCCGCTAAGAACAAACCTCCGGCCCTGAGTCTTCCCTGCTGTGGAGCTGCAACACAACATGGAGCTGTCTGCATACCACCTACTGGGATTAGAGCTGTAGGATCCATCACAGCCAAGCTCTGCTTGTGGCAACATACAAGTTATTTACCAAACAACACTTGGCATGTTGAAAACAGGAACATGTCATGGCTCATTGACTTTAAGTGTAACTGTTGTTTTGTAGATTGACCTCTTCATGTGAGAACGTTGCGCCGGCATTTTATTAAGAAATATCTAAACAGTTTTATAGTATAAATGTGAAGTGCTGCCAGAGCTGGAAATAAGACTTCCGACTCCACCATCTGACACACATTGGCCGATATGAACAGCTCTAATAAGATCCTTTGTCCTGTCTGTCTGTCTGTCCACAGCTAAGCTTTCATAACACTGGGCCCACCAGCCTATTCTCTGTGCTCACGTTTGACTGTACAATCAAGGACCTGTCATGGTTGCAGTTATTCACAACCTTTGAAAGAAGTAGCAAATGTGTTGCCCTCGACTAGCATAAAGACAACCTCACTAGTCTGCTGGCTCAGTTAGAGGCTCATGAAGTCTGCTCACATGTGTAAGCAGAGCCTCTGTAGATCCATTATATATTGATGTGTTATTATGCACAGGGGTGCACATCACTTTGTGAGTGAGTTACTCAGATGAGTACCAGGAGACAGCGTTTGGTACTCACCCCACACGAAGTGTGGTCCTCCTCAGTGTCTCCTTCACTGTCCTCTATTTACACTTCTTGCATGCTCGATGATGAAGATGCACCTCCCTGTCTCTTTTGAAGCCTCCCATTTGCTTTTCTTCAAAACTGTGAAGTCCTAGAATTTCATGAGGCCAAGTTGAAGGATCAATACTAAGAAATGATCACATGACTTGAAGTCATATCTGATTTCAGATGTGGGAAGTTACGAAGTACACTTCTTCAAGTACTGTACTTAAGTACAATTTTGAGATATTGGTACTTTACTTGACTTTGATCTAATTTGTAAAATTAGCTGCACCTTTAGCAGCTTTGAGAACACTTTAATGATCAATCATTACAAAACATATCATATATATATTATTCTGAAATGGACCAATCTGCACATCGACTACTTTTACTTTTGGTACTTTAACTATATTTTGATGATAATACTTTTCTAATTTTACTTGAGTAACATTTTGAATGCAGGACTTTTATTGTAACAGAGTAACACTCTGATACTTCTACTTTTACTCAAGTACAATATCTGAGTACTTCTCTGTCTGATTTCAAACTCTTCCATAACACCCTGAGGAAGTTTGCAGCTGTGTGTTTTTTTACTCCACTTTGTTGTAAATCAAACTGCAGCAGCTTGACCACAGAGCGTGCACGTTGTGATCAGCTGATTTTGCGCAGTTCTCCAGTGTGCGCGGGGCAGAGTGTGCTCAGGGGAGTCTCCCCCTGTGGCCAGTTGGCGGAGTTTTGGCACAATTCTGTTGTTCATACTGACGTTAACCCTGTCTGTGCACACGGCACCAGCTCTGTCGTCCGGTGCTCTGAGCCTCTGCCTCCTGGAAGCTTCACAGGTCCGTCGGTTATGTCCTGCGCGGCTCGGCCAGCTCCAGTTCAGTCAGTCACAGAAAGTCCGAAGAGTTTGCAGGGAGCGAAATGACAACGTAGCATGTCTCGTAGTTTACTCCAAAACTTGACAAGAAACACGTGTAGACGACATATGTGTTTTGTTTAGATGTTTTGAGGTACGCAAAGGCGCGTAGTGACCTATGGTAGTGACACAAGTGACGTTACACAATTCAGATTTTTGCCGCGCATGCGTACCTGTTATGTGCGCCCTGAATATGCACCTAATGTATGCACCTAATTTAGGCACAACACAAAATAAATACATCTTGTTTTTTTGTTCTCTACTTTCTATTTTGGTTCAGAAGGATGTCATCATCTGTTGGTCAGCTTTTTAACCGAGGAGAGGTTAAAAATGGTTTGGCTTGACCAAAAATGGCCGTAGTAATTATAACAGGAGAAAAGAAGGAAGCCAGTTCACTCAAAAAAAGAGCAAAAAGTCCGATCTCTTTGTATGTGTCCCGTGTGACAAAAGCTCAACAATGGCCTGTGATAACAGCTATTGCATTATTTCTTTAGACAAGGAGAATAACTCAGATTTCCTTGAGGAACTGTGAGCTGTATCCTCATATTCAGGCCGGTACTGTTTGTGCTAATACAATGAAAGCCAGTGCATAAACAGCACTATCCACTGAGCTGAGAGTGAGAACCAGAAGAGGAAGGCTTCGGGTTTCCTTCATACGCAATGTAACACCTTAAACCAAGAGCAATTGTCTTACCTTTTACAATAGCTTCACATATTTCTGCGCGATCGGCACAAACTAAAGACAGAAATAATCACTCGTAGACATATTTATTCACAGATTAAATGATGATGGACTGAACAAACAAAATGCTCCTCAGTGTCAATGGAACTGCAGCTTTAAGTCGGGCTTTAAGAAAAGCTTAACTCAGCTCTCACTCACATCCTGACACTTTGTCTCCCTAAATCACAACGGTGTCATTTCAAGTGGACACGGAGCCTTTTGAAAAGGAAATGGCTTATTCAAATAATAGTATTAATAACAACAAATGGACCATAGCATTAATAGTTAGGGTTCATGAGGGATTGGATTTAATTTGCGATTGGGATATCTGGAAAAGCATTTGTTGCAGCAACACTAAACGAGTGATTACAGCAGCTTAGGCCACTCTGTTTGAGGAACAATGGAGGGATTTCTGGATCAGTCACACGATCCTTTCACTGAGTAAGTGTGTGTTTGCATGTGTTTTTTTTGGGGGGGGGCGGTAGTATGCCGTGTGTGGAATCAAACATATGGGTTAAACACTTAGAAAAAGCTTTGTTTGTTTAAAGAGCAATTTCGAGTGGATGGCTTTATGTGATTCCACACCAGAGACATGTTTCACACCGCGTTGAGCCGGTGTGAAACAGCAGCACGTTGCTGACTTTCAGAAGCAGCAGTTATGGGTCCATGATAATAAAAGTACGCCGCTGATTGGATCACACAGATGACGTCAGGGTGTTGCTCTCAGCATTGGGCACTGGAGGTTCAAATAAAAAGCCTCGCCTGGACATACATAAGGTTTTTAAGGGGAAATGTTCCTTGCCATGTTTCTGGCAGCTGCATGTTTAATTGAAGAATGTGTAAAGTGTGTGAAGTAATCTCATGTTAGTGCCCTTATGTAATCCAGGATGGATGTGATGCTTGCGATGTTAAACAGGTTATGAGTAATCTGTAATGCATTGAGAAGAATCATCACAGCGCTGCATTCAGCTCAAGGCCACCTTCTGAGGAGGCACAGATAAAGTATACATTCTCTCCAAACAAAATAGGTCATGCTGTTTCAGCTCCAATTAAATGCTGAGAAAAAAATAACAAGTCAACTGTAGAGCGGCTGTGTACAGAGCAACGATAATTACACGTTTACCAATTCCATAATTGACATTTTCCACAGCCATTCACATCTTTGCTGTACACTGATTTCATATAAAAGGGATGATGCATTTGTTCGCAGGAATGTAATGTATGTAGAGGGGCCTTTCAGTGTTGTAACATTGTAATGTGCGTGTGTAAAAAAACTAGGTCATCTGTTCGGAACTGACACATCCCCCTGCAAACAGATATTTGAAAATCTGAGAGTGTGGAGAGGGGAGCCACAAGCAATGTGGGAAAAATAAAAACACAACAAATGGCTGCACAAATCGACGGGATGGAGATAAAAGTTATTTGGCATCTATTGTATGAATACCACTACAATCATGCATGTAGCAAGCAGCAGAGTTCCCAGGATGCATGGTTTTGGAGAGACTTCCTGCTGTTTCCTCATGTGGTAGCACGGGGCTAAATGAAAACGCATGTGGTGGACGTAATGGAGATTCTTACAGGTTATGTATTCTAATCCCTGCACTTCCTTTTCTAACACAGTGTTGTCTTTCTTCTGTGTCATTTGGCCTCCTCACAATCCGTGATACATCCTTCTGCTTTCCACCCTAACAACCACATGGTTTATCTGAAGGACACCCTGAAGGATGTGTGTGGACCACTGACACGCTGGAGCCAACACAACACAGAGCCCGACCCGACAGAGAAATGTTTAGAAAGTGCACACGTTTCAAGCTCTCTGAGCCAGGGGCGGATAGTACGAGTGCGTTGTGAGCAGGGGAGGATGTTAGAGGGCGGAGAGGTTCAGGCGCAGACTGTGAGAACCCACTGGTCCTCCACACAAACAAGTGTTCACAGTCTGTGCTCAACAGCTCCCGAGCTGTCAAAAGTGAGACCAGGTCCAGAAGGAGCCAGCAGGGGCTGCTGTTTATGCAGGGGGTTGCTTTTGTACTTTGCTATTACACAGTATAGTATATGTCATGTAGATTGTACCTAGAGGGAAACTGCACGTTGTATACACCAGCACAGGCCCTCAGACCCCTTTCTCCCTGCAGCACTCACTCCTGCACCTCTATAGGAACAGAAACAGTCATGGTTTTAACGTCATTCATCTTTAAAAAATAAAAACGTCATTTATTTGATTATCTATTCAATCAAATCAATGCTGTAATGTTCATAAAAAAGGAGGCTCCAGATGCTACACATATTGAAATATGATATGTTTAGAACCTCTCTCATCCCCTGCTCTGGGAAGGTGTCTCGAAGTGTCACACATTGTTGTCATGTTTGTGTCGTTCATAGTTTACCAAGTGCGCCAAGGAGCTCAGGAAATGGTTAGTGCACACGGATCCTTTTCAGCACCATTTCAATGGAGACATGCCGAATAAAGTTATTTCAAAAAAAAATATATATATACTACTATATCACATATATATATATCACTACTTTCTAGCTTAGTTGCGGTTACTTTTCCCGACGGAAGGGTTTATCGCAGATCATGGATGACTTCACGTTGTATCGTTTCTGGCTTTGATCAGTGGTGTAAGTGCAAAGGGTTTAAAGCGAACATGCCTTTAAAGTCGGTGGGTTGCTTGGAGTTCAGAGGGGTTCATCCGTTTCAACATGTTGTGTAACTGCTTTCACACTATCACAAAAAGGTTCAAACACCGACACATCTGCATGTTTACATGTGTCGAATGTAGGAGCACATTTGAAACTGCACATAGCGGTGGGACTGCAGGACACTCTGCATCACGTCGCTGCCGGCCTCCAGGAGGAACTGAACACAAGGGAAGAATCAAACTGCTGGGACATTTCAGATGGCCGCTCGCTGAGCTGCTGTGACAGCTATCGATCCCAGCAGTTATTTAGCAGCCATGCTGTTGGGCTCAGAGCAGCCGAGAGAGGAGGCTGGCAGCCAGCGGCAGGGCCTAGTATTTATGAACACTTATGTGACAAACCCTTGTGATCTACTGAGGGGTTACCACGGACTGTACCAACCAGCCAATCAACACACAGCCACACTGACAGAGAGAACACAGCCGGCAGGAATGTAGAACAAGCAAAGGGAAGCTCTGACCTAGTCTTCATTTCATTCCAAATCAACACACCGTTACGTGTTCATAATATCTATAATACTAATGACAGGTTTAGCCCTACGCATTCAAACTATCTGTAATCTGTAAATTAGTCAACTGTCTTTACTCTTGTCTTATATCTCTTCCAATCCAGAGACGTTTACCCTCATTCACACAAGCATGGTCATAACCTCCCTAAATAACCACTTGGGCATTTTCAAACTGTCAGATAGTCAACCGTAATGTAGGAATCATTGATTATTACCAATGCATATGAATAAATAACATTATTATTCAAATACATACATACTAGTACGGTGTTGTAAAGGCAGAGTTCTCTTAAGTTAACTCCACATGTCCTCGGTGAAGGCCAGCAGCATGACCCAGCCCTGTGCTTCTCCAAAGTGCCAGAGTTGTCGGGATGATGTGGCGTCAGTAGACTCCATAATGATAAATAATATGTTGAATTTAGTTTAGAGAGTCCAGAAACAGTTTTCGGGTTTCAAATATCTAATAATAAATATAATTAAGGGTTCACTCCTCTCTAACAGTTGGAAAACAAAACAATTACTAGTATTATTTTCACTTATTAAGCAGTCCTCAACATGGCTTTACAATAAAAGCTTTCTATCAATCTGCTTTGAACACTTTGAGTTTTTCTCGTGACATTCAACTTACCTGAAACACGATGACATCATGAACCTGAATCAATACTCAGGAAGCGTTGGATGTGTTGGCACGATACAGTGAAACATAAGGACATACTGACCTCAAGAGTCAGGTCAACACACTGACCTTCAGTACATGAACCATCCAGCAACCAGGGCCTCATTCATAAAGGGATATACGCTCAAAAGATGGCGTACGCCAGTTTCTACGCAATGTTTGCGATTTATAAAATACTAACTTGACGGGAAAACGTGCGGTCCTCCACGCAAACTCTAACCCATGCGTACGCACTAAGCACAACAACGGGAGAGACGAGAAACTGCGACCCCGTTGGCAGAAGGAAGGATGGAGAGAAATGTGTGGAAATAATACCATAAATAAAACGTTTCCTCTCATTTATCAAATATGAAGAATTCACTTTCAAACATTGATTACAGCCAATCTTAAAATGATGAAACAAACGCCTGTTTGAGACTCCTCAGTGCACACACACATAACTTGGAGAAATAAATAAATACGGATATGGTATTTAAAACCACCTCGTTGTGCTAATGTTATGAAATGTTTTCTCATAAATGATGCCGTTTTGCATTTCTATAGGTTGTACGAGCATGGTTTTATATACTGCCATGTTTAATCGTGTTTTAGGCCGTTTGCTAAGACTTGATAAGTCGCTCGTAAAATACAGGAGGTATTGTTTTTGTCATGAACCTTTTTCGGACCACTTATTTATTTATTTTGATGACGATCCGACCTCCATGCTGCTACTCTGTTCAAACTGCATCCACCAAACAATGTGGTTTATCTCCACCTCCCAAAAGAACCAGAATCTGACACGGTGTGAGACGTCTTTTTTAGCTGTTCTGTCGTCATTTCCTGCGATCTTCTTCAGCCAGGCGTTTCTTTGACTATTTATAGGCACATATGGGCGTTACGTGAAGCCCGCAAAAGCTGCACCGCATTTTGAGTCGGTTGTGATTTATAAAGGGAAACCGGTGTAGGAGGTGCAGTACGCACTTTCCTCGCCGGTACGCAGTGTTTGGTGAATCGGAAAATGTCGGAACATTTCTGTACCATTTTTTGGATCACTACGTAAGAACTCCCACTACGCACGGCGTTATCAATGAGGCCCCAGAGCCTTAGGCCTCCACCAGACACTGTGTCACCCAGCAACCTGCTGGAGGCCCAGCACTATATACAGCCGTATGCACATGCTGCAGGCATCCAGCTGATCCCTGCACAGTGTGACCTGCTTAGAGCTGTGCTGACTTCTGACCAGAGGACAGCAGTGTGTGCTACATGGCAACAAGGTGAAGCAGTGACTGACATGAGCCCACCCCTACCCTGAATCGTCCTGACGAGCAGTACTTTACCAACAACTCTGAAGTTCTGCTTGGTCAAATGATTGCTTTTGTGAAGAGTCTGGTGGCTTTGAACAGAGATGCATATACAGCTTCAGGAGGGTATAACTGGAAGGACCCCTGCTGTGGGTTTCATCACACAGTTTCAAACTTCTGGAACCCTTTCCAGCTTTATGCAAGTCAACCATTCTTAATGGTAGGTCTTCTGAGAGCTCTTCTGAGCGAGGCATGGCTCACATCTGGCAATGCTTCTTAAGAATAGCTCATTCAAAACTGCTGTGTATTTTTTATAGGGCAGGGCAGCTCTAACCAACACCTCCAATCTCGTCTCATTGGTGGGACTCCAGGTCGGCTGACTCCGGACTCCAAGTAGTTCTTGAAGAAGTCTTTAGCCGAGGGGTTCACATACCTTTTCCACCCTGCACTGTGAATGTTTACATGGTGTGTCCAATAACAACATGAACACATATCATTGTTTGTGTGGTATTAGTTTAAGCAGACTGTGTTTGTCTGTTGTTTTGACTTAGATGAAGATCAGAACACATTTTATGACCAACGTATGCAGAAATCCAGGTCGTTCCAAAGGGTTCACGTACTTTTGTCTTGCAACTGTAGTTTGCACCTCACCGTCCACCCAGGGGCGCTGTAAGGGGGTGAGAGGTTAGGACGATTCTAAGGGCTCGTGAGTCTGAAAAAAACGTTTAAGTAACCAATGTGATTATCTTTCCATGGGGCCCAAAATCCCTGGCGGCGCCCCTCGGAAGTTATCGCTGACTCAGCCATGTGTATGCAGCACTGCACACGGAGATGTGGATGCGCAAGTCGCGCAGATTACGTACATATAAACCTGCGGCGGAAACCCCTCTTGTCTGTCAGTGTGATTATGACTGATTTTATAAGAGTAGCGAAGTAACGCGTGTCGGGGCAATGTTAGTAACTGTAGTTTGGTTACTGAATTATAAAAGTAGCGCGTAGTAATATTTGTTACTTTGTAACGCGTTACACCCAACTCTGCTCACAATATATGCTGAAGATTTAAAAAAGAGGTGGAGCCATACCCTACAGATTAAGTGAGGTGTATAGTCCACTAACAAACACCTTAAAGGTACCCTGTTGAGTGTATCACGTCTACTAACTCCACTAGGAACTGTTTGAGCGGGCGGGTCCTGGTTTCATTTGTTTTAGTGCGAAGCCCCAAGGATCAACGAACTCCAAGAAACACATCCGTTTGCCAGCGAGGGAATACTGGTAGTAATACTGGTAGAAAGTAAACATACGTTTGAACAATATATATATATATACTATAATATATATATATATATATACACGCAGTGAATGTAAACAAACACTTTGTTACAATAAAAGCTCTACAGTGTATCTTCAAATCACTGAAACGCACATTATACATTTGACTTCCAGTTCACTTTACTGAAACAGATTAAAGATAATACACCTGTTATTTGTCTACTTTATACAATCTCAGAACAAAGACGCTGCTGAGGGCAGAGCAGCGCAACGATGGCTTTGGAGAATTCATACTTAGATATGAATACTGTAGGTGGGCTTCTTCCAAACAATGACTCATCTGGTGTTGTTTCTTCAATCAATCAATCAATGTTTATTTATATAGCCCAATATCACAAATGTTACATTTGTCTCAGTGGTCTTCACAGTGTGTACAGAATATCAGTATGACAATACGACACCCTCTGTCCTTAGACCCTCCCTAGCCCTCACATCGTACAAGGAAAAACTTCCGAAGAAAACCAAGTTTAAAGGGAAAAATGGGAGAAACCTCAGGGAGAGCAACAGAGGAGGGATCCCTCTCCCAGGACGGACAGACGTGCAATAGATGCCGTGTGTAAATTGAAAAGATAATACATTTGCAACATAGGTAGTCCAAATGTTTGGAAATGCATGTGTGTATAATAGGAAGATGAATCCACGAGGATATCCATCCAGGACCGATGATCCAGGAGATTCATCGTTGACACGTACAAACTGAGAGCGTTCAGATAGATAGGACCTAAACCAGCCTAAAGCAGTTCCCTGTATGCCAACCAAGTGCTCTAGTCTTTGCAATAGGATATCATGGTCGATAGTATCAAATGCAGCACTGAGATCGAGCAAAACAAGAATTAGAATTAGAATGTCATTTGTGACTTTCACCAGAGCTGTCTCTGTGTGCTATGATGTGTTCTAAAGCCAGACTGAAAATCTTCAAATAAATCATTGTTTTTTAAGTAATCACACAACTGTTTTGCGACCGCTTTCTCAATAATTTTTGAGAGGAACGGAAGATTAGAAATAGGTCTATAGTTGGCTAAAACCTCTGGATCGAGGTTGTACTTTGTAAGAAGCGGTTTTATCACTGCTACTTTGAATGATTGTGGAACATAGCCTGATAATAAAGACATATTCATAATATTTAATAAAGAAGTGCTAATTAATGGAAAAACTTTCCTTCAACAGCTTAGTTGGAATTGGGTCTAACATGCACGTTGATGGTTTAGAAGAGAGAATCATTGAATGTAATTGTTCAAGGTTAATGGCTGAAAAGCATTCTAGTTTACTATCTAGTGTAATATTAGAACTTACGATTCCGGGAGCTGTTGATAACACTATACTGGTCAAAGGCAAGAGGTCATTAATTTTGTTTCTAAGAGTAACAATTTTATGGTTAAAAAAGCACATAAAATCATTACTACTGAGTGCTATGGGAATAGAAGGCTCAATGGAGCTGTGGCTCTCTGTCAGCCTGGCTACAGTGCTGAAAAGAAATCTTGCATTATTCTTATTCTCATCTATTAATGAAGAGTAGTAGGCTGCTCTCGCTTTATGCAGTGCTTTCTTATATTCATTGAGAGTAATATGCCAAATTAAACGAGATTCTTCAAGTTTAGTGGAACGCCATATCCTTTCAAGTTGTCTCGACTTTTGCTTTATTTTGCGGGTTTCGGCATTATGCCATGGAGCTAATCTATGTTGCTTTATTTTCTTCTTTTTCAAAGGAGCAACAGAGTCTAATTTTATTCGCAGCGCATCTATAGCACTATCAACAACATGATCAATTTGGGGTGGTGTACATTTTGTATAAGTTTCCTCCCTTACATGCAGACATGCTATCGAGTTAAGTATTGGTGGAATCTCTTCCTTAAATGTGGCTATAGCACTAACAGATAGGTTTCTGCTGCAAGAGCTTTTGACTAATGCTTTGTAGTCTCGTAACAGTACTTCAAAAGTTACTAAGAAATGGTCGGATAAAGCAGGATTATGCGGTTCGACTAATAGTTGCTCAATTTCAATACCATAAGTCAGAACAAGGTCGAGAGTGTGATTATAACAGTGGGTTGGTTTATTTACACTCTGACAGAAACCAACAGAATCTAATATAGAGTTTCTTAAGATGTACTGTAAAGACAATGTCACTGTCGGATAGACTACATGGAATATGTTCTGATCATACTCTCAGGTTCATCACTATCTCACACATGCACGCACGCGCACACGCACACACACACACACACACACACACACACACACACACACTTAACTTCACAGAAATAGAAGTCACCATGTTGTCCCTAACATAGTGGCATGTGAATGGCAACTAAACAAATGTGTTGAGGTGCAAAGACATTTTAAAAGGATGCTTTTTATAGTATAGTAAAAATAGAGAGCAGCTGTAAGGAATTGTAAAGACGTAATTCTTTCTTTTTCATGTAGCCAGAGGGACATTTAGTATATGAGAAGAAAGAAAAACACATACAAAAGTATGTGGATGTGCTTTTATTCTAATGGTTCAGTGGTGCTGCGAAGTAAATGAACATGTATCGGGAATGGATATATATCAGTCCAATATTTATTTTTATGTTTAAAAAAAACTACAAAACATGTGTCAATCAATGTGTCTATCAATGCATACCCATTGTGTTTGTTTTGTGTAGAACAGGGCAATGTGTCTCAAGGTGCATCTCCAAACAGAAAGGATCCCAGGGCTGCAGATAACACGTCTTCATCTCGTCAACGCCTGGCTCTCACTTTGTACTTCCACGTGGTGACCCTGCACGAGCACACCCTCTGGCTCTCTGGTCACCCTGCACGAGCACACCCTCTGGCTCTCTGGTCACCCTGCACGAGCACACCCTCTGGCTCTCTGGTCACCCTGCACGAGCACACCCTCTGGCTCTCTGGTGACCATGCACCGAGCACACCCTCTGGCTCTCTGGTCACCCTGCACCAAGCACACCCTCTGGCTCTCTGGTCACCCTGCACGAGCACACCCTCTGGCTCTCTGGTCACCCTGCACCGAGCACACCCTCTGGCTCTCTGGTCACCCTGCACCGAGCACACCCTCTGGCTCTCTGGTCACCCTGCACCGAGCACACCCTCTGGCTCTCTGGTCACTCTGCACCGAGCACACCCTCTGGCTCTCTGGTGACCCTGCACGAGCACACCCTCTGGCTCTCTGGTGACCCTGCACCGAGCACACCCTCTGGTTCTACCTGCACCGAGCACACCCTCTGGCTCTCTGGTCACCCTGCACGAGCACACCCTCTGGCTCTCTGGTCACCCTGCACCGAGCACACCCTCTGGTTCTACCTGCACCGAGCACACCCTCTGGCTCTCTGGTGACCCTGCACCGAGCACACCCTCTGGCTCTCTGGTGACCCTGCACCGAGCACACCCTCTGGCTCTCTGGTGACCCATGCACCGAGCACACCCTCTGGCTCTCTGGTCACCCTGCACCGAGCACACCCTCTGGCTCTCTGGTGACCCTGCCCCGAGCACACCCTCTGGCTCTCTGGTGACCCTGCCCCGAGCACACCCTCTGGTTCTCTGGTGACCCTGCCCCGAGCACACCCTCTGGTTCTCTGGAGCATCCTGTCGGAGGCTTTTTAAAGAGCTGCTCATAGCTCCTAAGTGCAGGGCAGCTGGGGTCAGTCACCTCAGGAGAATGCCCCACGTATGATGTAAACACAGCAGGTGCCCACACCTGATCCTCTTTCCAGGCATGCACGTAAATACCTCTAACAGAAACAACTGCCCTCTGGACTGTGATATGCAGTCACTGTAGAAAAGAGTATTCTGAATAGTCTCCAGGAGTCATTCCCCCCAGGGTCTGTCATGGGTCCCCCTACCCCTTAATGCAACACTCTATTACAGGGCATATCTTCCAGTAGCTTACAGTAGTATTGATTTCATTTCATATGAACAATATGTACAAAGGTATGCCCCACTACAGCCTGGTACTACTTGAGTCCTACGTTCAAGGTTCAAGGCTTTTATTTGAATGATAGATCCTCATCGTAAGCCTTCCTGGTGTCACGGGTAGGATTATTAACAGGCTCTGGTTTAGTACGGGTTCCTCATCTCATCATTTCTGAGCCTGTCAACTCACAGCTGCTTTTTCGTGTTCAGGTGACTTCAAAGTTATATTTGAGTATTTTGTTAAAAGTTAAAAATGTATGTTTCAATTGCTATCATCATAATAATGGTATTATTAATATTTTTAATTGTTTTAATTGATTAATCGAGAAAAGATCGTGATCTCGATTCAGACACCTATTCGATCTCATTTCTAAATTACGGAGATCCTATGACGTAATGCTGATTTTTTTAAATGTTTTATTATTTTGCTTCTGAATAATACCAACTTGCAATGTCAATCATACTTAAACGATGTAAAGCAAATATACTCTATACATGTAACATTAAAGTACCATGATCGCATGCAAATGGTAGTGTTCTGTCTGTCTCTCCTCCTCCTCTCATACAGTGTTCACGCCGCAGCCACCAGCGTTGCCAGTTGTTGCGGAAGGAATAAGCAACCAGGTCTATGAAAACAAGCGCAAAAGAACATGAGCACTTTAAACCTATACATGTCGGCTCTACAAGCTCACAACCGCAACAACCATTATTGCTTACTACCAAGCAACTTCACAGAAAGATAAGCCCATTGTGGCTTATAATAAGTATACCTGGCAACACTCTCTGACTGCAGCACGTGAGGGCAGGAGCCGGTGTAGGTACTGTCACTACCCGATCCGTCCCCCTGCCCGATCGGTACTGCGCATGTGCGAGATGGTCCGGAAGTCCGGACGGCAACCCGAGATGGACCCTTGACACAGTGGCTTTTAGCAAAGCTCAAAAAGAAAAACCGAGAGAGATGAGTTATTGTTATTACAACGTGACTTCACTATTATCACAGCCACTGCTCCGTTTTTAGAGACTTTACACACGTTTTTCACAAACATTTTCACACGCTATGAGTACTTCCATTCGCTTCGTCTTGATCGGTAGATGTGATTTGATGTGTCGTGTGTCCCCCAACTCCTCTCCAAAGTTCAGATATTTAATAAAATACTCAGGAGAGTTTCCTGAATTTTCATGCCCAAAGCCAAGCACTAGGCCCTGGGTAAATTAAGAGGCTGATCTCGGGCACTTTTGTCCACTTTCCCTGGTGGTAGACACTCAAGCCAGACATCCCTGGAATCGTCTTAGAGAGTAGATGATCAGTGGGGCCTTGTTTTTACTGAATGATTTGTTTTTTTATGGGGAATTCAAATATGAGCTTATTTTTAGGATTTTCGGAGACTTTGCACACGTTTTCACAAACATTTTCATGCTAGGAGTATGGGAGTACTTCCATTCACTTTGTCTTGATCTGTAGATGTGATTTAAAGTGTCTTGTGTCTCCCAACTCCTCTCCAAAGTTCAGATACTATATACAAATACTAAAAGGTAAATAAAACATGAAACATAATGACAAAATAACAACCTGAAAGATATGTATTCCATTTACACATTTCGTAAATTATCTTATCTAGTGGCCTTATAAAAGTGTTGGCTAAAGTAACGCAGAATATATATATGTTTTAATTGTAAATAATTAGAAACATTATTTATGTGCACAAGTACATGGGACCCCACCATAGTACCCCACACATAACAAGCTGTCCCGAGTTCCTCCGGCTGCAGTTCCGCAGACGGCCGGTGTGTGGCAGCAGAGCGCTGAGAGCAGAGGGAGGTGAGTAGACGGATATGACGGATGAGGGGTGTGACGGAAATACACCCGAACATATCTGGTACCCCGAACACATCTGGTACTGACACCGGCAGTATGTTTACAGAAGCGTTAGCATTAGCACTGATCAGCAAAGAGTGACGAGAGCGACTAGTAGTACAGGAAAAACAGAAATGAGTGACACAGAAATGAGTGACGAGGAGGTCGAGGACAATGACAACAACACCGATGAAAATCCTGGTGGCGACTCTGGCGAGAGTGAGAGGAAGTTGTGCTTGTGCCGAAGAAAGGACCACATTCATCCAGTGTGTGGAACGTTTTTGGATTTGATCCTGATGACTTACAAAAAGTCGTCCACTGTAAGCATTGTTCTCGCATCGTCGCAACGACGTCAGGTTACACGACAAACCTATTAAATCACCTGCAACGTCACCATAAAATATTTGTGTTACAAGAGAGACACATGCTGTCTGTTTAAATGCATTGTACTCACGTGACGTCTAAGAGTAAGAGTGCAATAAATATTTTCATTGAAACTATGAGAATCGTGTGAGAATCGTGATTTGAATTCTTATGGAGGAAAATCGTGATTCACATTTGAGCAAGAATCATCGTGCAGCACTATGCTCAATGCCATGGCACATGTTCACACATGATCTTTTGGACACATCCTGATGGCACCATATGCACATGTTCTTGCGGGTCAAAAGGCGAAGTGGCCAGGACTGGAAGGCAGAGACATGTCAGATATTTAAACATGTTTGACAGTTGAAACCATCATTGACCTTCGAGGGGGCTTTAACTGGCTGCAGGAATTGAGCAGTGCAAACATAATCCTCCCCTGTCAAACGTCACTCAAAGTCAGCATAACACAAGTCATCATCCAGCTTAGTTTCCCTCCAGTGGCAGGATAGGCGGAGAGACTCGTGGAAATGGGTATGTTAACCGGCAGCCATGAAATCTGTGAATGTGTTGGACTACAATAGAGATCAAACAGAGCTGGATGTGGGTGATTAAGCATCCTTGAAGCCTGTTGATGTGAAAAGCTGTTCGTACACCTCCGTTCTACGGGAGTAAGGACATGTTGGGGGCCTGGTTGCTAGGTGGCAGGGGTGACAAGGGGTGAGGGGGGGGGGCAGAGCAGGCAAGCTAATCAGAACAAGTTTAGATCGTAGAATATCATCCAAGGACTTCTGGTTGGACTTCCAATGACACTGACCTTCTACGAATACCCTTCATTATGTGGGATGATCTCTTGAATAAAGTCCTCAATCAAAGTTACAGCCCCCCTACGAAGAAAGCCTCGGGTGTTATATAAAATAAACATTAACTCTGTTACTGGAGATGTACAAATATGTAAATAGCTGCTTTAATTGGCGATGTTTGGGATTATTCACACAACAGATTAAAGGCACAGCCCACTTCCTTTAAGTGGAGGCATTACCATGTGTGAGGGGTTACGAACGAGTCACGACACCGGGTCAAGCAGAGTGATGATCACAAAGGCAACGTTGACATTTTGCTTTCAGTCTAATCTTGCTTTTATAGTGTCTGGCTTAATGCGTCATTAAAGAGCTGCTGTAAATAAACAACAAGTCAGATTAGAGCGAAGGTTTGGAGACAAAAGATGCAGGGGAGTCAAACACGATGTGACACCACAGTCAGTCTGGGCTCCAGCAGGCTGCATGCGTGCCGAGCATCGAGTTTCCCGACATGTTTTCAAAGCATTCAGATAACGCACAGGGGAGGCAGGCATGGAGCCCATTACCCGGCTCCAGTGTGTCCTTGGGAAAGAAAGACACATATATATAGCTTACACGCTATATCTGTAAAATGTGTGATTTGCTTTTATCTGAAATCAAAGAGATGCTCACAAATCTATTAAACGCCACCTTTTGTTTTTAATAATGCATCATCCTGGGACCCACGCCAGCTTTCAAGCAAAATGTAGACTTTTGTTCAGAACAAATATAATTAGATTTATTTTGAAGATACTCTGTGCAATGTTGAAGCTAATTTGTATTTAGTAAAGCACAGTCCTTGATGAGATATTCCCAGAGGCCGGGAGGCCCAGTTTGTGTTTCCACCAGCATAACATCCTTGAATTAAAGAGAACTCCAGGGCCTTGCACTTTCCAGAGATCGTCGACGGCAGAGCGTATTGAGATGAGAACGATGTCTCTGTGGCATTGACTGCTCTCTTCTGAGAGATGACAGGACTTCTTCCCAGTCATGTACTTTCTATAAAAAGGTTTAACGTTGTTCAATGCTTTTGAAGGCTTGAGGCCAGGCCTACAACAGTCACATTCTGCTCTTACATGATTACATGTAATGCCTTTTAAACTTATTATCAATATGTTTAGTGGGTATTTTATTAAATGTGATTTATTGGTACACCTACAAAAGTGTTTGCAAATGGACGATGAAACACAAGTGATACCAGACAGAGGTCGACAGAAGCCAGGTTTCAATCCAAAGGTATCTCAAATATTAACAATGAAAAGTAGTTATTATATATGTTTGTATTATATCATACAACTGCAGAAGAAGAGAGCGCACCAACATGCCGTTATTAAAAGAGAGCAGTCAAACCTCCAGCAATGGAAATCAATAGAGAAAACATATGTATTGTAATGTCCAAATGATGTGCATACGTCACAGAGAACATGTTGAGTCCGCTGGCACAGGCAGATGCTATCAGCTGGAGCTAGCCCTCCTGAACATCTAGTGAGCGCTTTGAAAACACTGTCTCCGGCTGACTGCATGTTGTCTTCTGAACAAGGAACCTCTGAAGGGGTCTTAAATACAGTGGGCACTTTGACATGCACATTGATAACGCTGCATGTCTCAGGCAGTCACATCCTCATGTACATAAGCAACCTTGGCTTCGTAGCTTGCTCACACCTTTGATCGAGCATGACAGTTGGACATATTCCATATTCCCAGAATTAAAGGAACATTCAAACTAACTGCAAGTAATAGGGTTGGATTAAAAAAGCTAAGTGGGTTCATGTATACAGTACACATACATATGAGCAGCTGCTTATGAGACGGTGTAAACCCCCAACAGAGAAGTCTTTCAAAGATGTATAAAGGTAAAACACGGTGTATTGTGCTCATCTCAAAGGACGATGGCACGCAGCGCCTCAATGCATGGCCATCATATGCTGCACACATGTATGCATACTGTACACACAGAGAGATCAGACCGTACTGCACACTGGCAATACACCCTCCCCCACCTGCACACACACACACACACACACACACACACACACACACACACACACACACACACACACACACACACACACACACACACACACACACACACACACACACACACACACACACACACACACACACACCACACACACACACACACACACACACACACCACACACACACACACACACACACACACACACACACACACACACACACACACACAGATCTCTATTTGATCCAATAGTCTATGACAAATGACGTGCCACACTTGGCCACGCAGCTGGACAGACCTCGTGTTTTCAGTCCTGCTCACACTGTGACCACCTTTGCTTTGAAACGGTATAAACAGGTGGACTGATGACGTGAGTTCAGTGGTGCTGATGGTGTACTAAAGTAAACCAAAGCTTTTTATTTACCTTCAAATTCTAAAGACTCAAACTATCAACTAAAGGACTGGAGTAGTGATGAAGGACAGAGTCTGAAGTGAGTGGTCTTCCCGTGGTGTCTGGGCTCAGTGTTTCAGTTAGAGGAGCTGCACTATCCCAGAGAGGTTTGAAGACTGCTACGCTTCCCATTTAACAAGAGCAGGTTGAGGTGGTTCAAGCGCCCAATCTGGAAGGCTCACACACTCCTCCCTGTGGAGGCCTTCCAGGGATATCCAATTGGAAAGAAGCCCCAGGGCTACACGAGAAAGAGCTGGAGGGATTAACTATCCAAACTGCCCTGCGCACGCCTCGAGGTTCTCCAGTAGGAGTTGGGAGCCAATGTCGCCATTTTTGAGAATGGAAAGTAGCCCAAACATATAAAAAAGGACGCCAGAATAAAAGAGGGAAGGTTGAATATGGTTGACTGTTGCCTACAACTCTAAATATGTTTTATGTGGGATGAAAATGTTCTTACCTTTGGTGGAACAGCTGGTCCAGCAGTGTAGGGAGCCAGGCTTGGTGGAACATCTGTGATGTAGGTCTTTCGGGGGTCTTGGGCGGGGGCAGGCTCAGCTCTCCTGGAGCTTAAGCCACCTACTTGGTGAACTCCTGGATGGTGCTGGTCTTGATACGCACCCTGGGCCATCTGGGAGAAGCCAGGCTGTGGTGGTCCATAGGCAAAGTCAGGGCCTTTGGGCTGGGCAGGCATGTACTGCACCTGTGCAGGGCTGCGGATGGGTTGCTGGCCGAAATGCTGCCCTATCGGGGCCTGATGCTGGGGGCCGGGCTGGGCGGACCTCACCTGGACATTGAAGGTGGGCTGGCTCGGGGTGGAGGCTGTGGCGTAGGAGGCTGGGACCGGCTGAGGAGCTGTTTGGATTTGAGGCTTGGCAGAAGAAGGGAGGGTAGACGAGCCGCCCCCTGGTGCCTGAGGTTTGGGTGTAGATTTCTTGGTGGCAGTAAGAGGTGGCTGGGTTGGAATGACCATACGCTTGTAACCAGTCACTGGAGCGCTTGGGGTGGAGGGTGCAGACAGGAGAGGGTTCTGAAACACAGCACAAGAGTTTGGCTCTGGTTACACAAACAGCCGGAGTACTACATTTCATGAAAAACACATCGCACTGTCTGGGCTGGAAATAAACATCATGTACAACTAATCTAAAGAAAGCTTTGTCAGCGTGTCAACAGGCTCACAAGGTCATTCCAAAGATGTTACGATGTTCATCATCACATGCAATCATTGTAATATTGGCTAATAAGGAATACATGCAAAGCATTGCTGAGGCTGATGGGAATGTTATTAGTTGTACAGATATTTGGTGATAAAGTATGGAAGGTCTTAAAATGTTGACCTGATGATGATGATTCTTGATGAAAGTCAACGATCACCAAAGTAATAACAATTCAGTATTGTGTGTCTACATGACAATCCTTCCAAACATCGTTGAGAACATCTCACTGAAAAGCATGAATGTCCTAACTTTCATAGAATCCAATCGTGTGGTTAGTTTCAGCCCGACAGCTCCACAGTGTCATCCCTGGAGCCATGCTGCTACTGTAGCTATAGGCGCATTCACACCGCAGTACTTCTCCCACAAAGGTTCATGAGAACTCTTTAGTTCTCATGAACTAAGTACAGATCGCGTTCACACCGGAATAAGTCCCTGGGGGATGATTAGGCAAATGAGCCGCTGACTTCACTTCTTCTTCTGCTTTGGGTTTACTGGCAGGCTGCAAACCACTTCACGGCGTATAAGCCTTCTGAGTAAATCGCCAGAACGCCGACACCTCCTCATCTCCACCGCTCCCATGTTTTCTTTTGTGTTGCCATAAGTTAGTCTCTCTGCGTTTCTGCGCTGGGCTAATGCTAATGCTAATAATGCTAATGCGAGGATAATAAAATGGCGGCTTCACAAAACCTTTTTGGAGTTTTATGGGGCGTGGTTTGCAATCCGCCCAGCCAATCAGACATAGGAACCTTTTTCTCCCACGAAAGCACCTGCTCTCTAGCAGGGGGTAAAGAAGGTTCTGATGAACTAATTTTAGTTCCGGCTCTTTTTGGTGTGAACGCGACATTTCGGAACTATATCAGAACTAACGTGGGAAAAGGACTGCGGTGTGAACGCGGCTATTGATGAAAGCACAACAGGACCAACTGAAAACAGTTGTATTGAAGCGCTATTTACTGATACAGTGGTTTACAAATGATTGTCCACCCTGCCGCCCCAGAGCCAATTACAAGGCTACCTCGATAGCAGATGCTCGAGTCTACACCAACCACAAGAGCCCATCATCTATGGCTAATAAAGCCAGAGAGGAAGGGATAAATTGTTTGGTAGAGGACGCCATGACAGCAGATTGGCAATGGCACTTGACACTTGTGCTGACTCCAGCTGCTTGGACGGGAAGGACGTTAAATCACTGAGATTTGTGGCGCTGGTGTTCCTGGGAAGAGACGGCTGTAAAGCAGCAACACCAGCCACTGCAGGGACTGTCCCCATCTGAACAACTGTGGCATTTCATCTAATGTTCAATAGTTACGTTTGATGCAAAGCAAACTAATACAGGATACAGCATAACAACGTTTCACTCTGATGTCAGAGGCTTCTACCCTAAGTGTCTCTCATGTAAGTAATAATTGTTTTTCACTACCACTACATATCGGTGTCAGACGTTCAGCCAGTCTAAAAAGGGTCTTTCATTAACCTTGGATGGCCTTATTAGGTTACTGCCTGAAGCCAAACAAGCCGAGTCAATTACTAAATGTACAGCACTTGGGGAACAAAAGTGAACACTTGTAGTCTTTAGACCTTTTGCAACTCAGTTTGATGGGGTGTCTTCTGAAATGGGGCAGAGCAACAATTTCAATTGATTTCCCTTAAAGGCTTATCAAAGCATGCTGCACGGCATTGCCCCATATAGCTGTGTTTCTGCACTGCTGCACCACATTAAGAGACACTAAGAGACACTTTAGTTTGAATTGAATCAGTAGAAAAGTATGAAGTCAAATTCTGTGATCCTCATAATGTGTTGAGATAAAAAGAAATCAGAGTATTGGTTGGAGGTGCATGCATGAACTCTGTCTAAATCCTATCTAATCAAAGTCAGAGGGGAGCCCTAAGGGACCATCAAAGCTCCAGAAGATGCTCTGCTCTCACCCGACTCCGGTCTCAGAGATTAATGCTGATGTTAATTTGAAAAGTGTGTCTGTCTGCATATGTATGGGAAATCTCCTCGATGCCCTTCAGGAAGTAAAATTACTTAATTTAAATGTTTCATGGGTTTTAAATACTCTAGATTATTAATTTATCTTTACGGCCTTAAAACCTACAGCAGCATTTAGTTAGCAAAGCAGTGGAAATGCAAATTGGCCCTGTGAAAATAATTACACTGTCATGGTACATTTTCCACAAATTACATAAAGAGAATAGATTCACGCCCTTCTGAGGGTGATGAAACTAATACATACATAAATGTCTATATTATGGCAGCAACCTGGAACTATATTGGTTTAACAAGATGCTTATCATAATCAAACAAGAACAACAAGATAGTTCACATTATTTTGACCCATTTTTATACCAAATTCAAAACCTTTACTAAATATGTTTTATTTGGTTATAACACATAACGTACTTTCCCCTCATCTTAATTTAAAGACGTGGTGTGTTTTCAAAAAAGTGTTTATACTTATTTGTGTTGGTTTTACAACTAAGATCTATTATATACAAATATATAAAATCATATCCCAATTTATTTCCACTGATAGTTGATACAATGTGATATTTCATTAATGCCAATAACGATTTGGAATGATTTCATAATGAAAAGGCTTGTTATCATGCACACATAAATGAAGACTCCATCTTTTATAATGTTGTAATTGCGCTCAGCTCAGCAGAACATGTTGGTGGTTCCTCGTGCAGGAAACCCAGAGGTGACGGGCCTCCAGTGCTGCAGCTCCCAGACCGTGGAGCAGCCTCCAGCACATGTCCGGACTGCTGAGTCCACTGCACTTTCTAAATCCCAGCTCTTTGCACTGGCTTTTAACACTAGTTGAGCATTACATTTGTATATTTGTATGTGTTTTTTATTTAATTATTTTGTATATGTTTCTAGTTATTGTGCTTTTAATCATTGTTTTATTATTGTCCTCCCATTGTGTTATTTAATATTGTAGTCACTGCCTGTACAGCACTTTGGTCACTGAAGGTTGTTTTAAATGTGCTCTATAAATAAAGATGGAGATATAATCCAGAGTCTGCTTGTGAACCCCGTTTGTGTCTGGAGGTCCGAGCTCAGACAGAGCACCGTACAGCGGTGGGTCTCTAACCCCCGCTCCACACACACACACACACACACACACACACACACACACACACACACACACACACACACACACACACACACACACACACACACACACACACACACACACACACACACACACACACAGTTAGAAAAGTTTCCCCTAATGCCTTCAGTGAAGTGAGCCCTCACTCTACACTGTAATTCAGACTGACTTTGCAAACAACTTAAGTGTGACATTTCACAGAGCCTCTGAAGAAAGCCTTTTGACACATTAAAACAGATTAGGAGAGACTATACAGGCCTTAGGGGGCCGCAGTAAAACTGTTAACTTTGCATTTCAAACCACAAGGGTGGGGGGATCTTTTAAGCAAGCTTGGGGAAAACCCCTTAAGAGGAAGAAGTTCTGCATCTTTTCACTCAACTTTATCCTGAATACAAAGCGGATCTTCTCCACTGTCCAATGGCATCGCTCTGTTTCAGCAGCTTGCACTCTGAGCGCAGGAGAATTCACAGTCAACACTAAAGCGTTCCCCAATCTGCCTCCATTTGTAGTCACCTCCTGTCTGCGCAATCAGGCACAATAGTCACATTTAACCATCCATCAGCGCAGTGGAGTTGAGGGTAGCAATTTGCTTCCTAAAATAGTTGGAGATAAGGCACATTAAATATGATTAAGCAACGTCTCTGAGGCACATGGCGAGACCTCTAGCTGTTTCAACTATCTCTCCGTTTGCAGATAGTGTGTTACACACACTGTCTATCTCATATGGGCTTCTCTTGTGGCTGCTTAAAGTGAAGCTGCACGACGGCCCGTCTCTACAAGGGGACACTCCAACAGTTTCATCAACAACATATACTGTACATTACAGCTAGGTTTACTTTATTACATTATAATTAGAACAACTGGTTTTATTCATCTCAAATAAATATATAGGATGTTTACTTTTTTTAAGCTTATTAAATATATTTTTTAACACGCACAACAAACACTAACACATTACAACAAAACAATTAAGGAAGGTGTATTTCGTAGGACTGTTAGCATTATTGTGAATTGTTAAGTACATGTGGCAGCATGCACAACTGCAGTATCTGCAGATGCTTCCCATCCATCCGTGGGAATGTCCATTATTCATTTGTGCAAAAGATAAAGAAGTTGGAAATGCTGGATATGTGAAAAGGTCAAATATAGTTTTCCATTTGTTACGATTATTGTTTTGTCACGTTTTCTATGTCTTGGTTTGGGTGTTTTGCTGTTCTCCCCGTCATGTTTTCCGCTTGGTATATTGTCTGGTCTTTTTCCCTGTGTTTTTCCTCCTGTCATTAGTTTCCCTGGTGCGTCTAATTTCCTGATTGTTCCCACCTGTGTCTAGTTACCCTGTGTTTAAATTCCCCTGTCTCCCAGTGTTGAGTGTTGGTTCGTCTTGTGATTTGGCTTGTCTTCGGTGAGTGTTCTGTTCTGCCTGTATATATATATATATATATATATAGCCTTGAAATAAAGGAATTCTTTTCACTTTAATCTGCATTTGGGTCCTACCTGCTTCCTTCGCTCTACACCGTAACATTACGAACCAACCAAAGGATGGACCCAGCGGATTCAGCTTTTTTGATGCCACAGGCGGCTGCTAAGAGAAGGAGGCGCAAAGCCAAGCTAGCAGCCATGCCTACCTGCTCCAGTACGGGCCCACGCAGCTTTGCGTCCATACTGGATTACCTGGCTTACACAGCCAGGGTCCAGGCTTCCGCTCCGGACCTTACAGCCAGGTTTCCGGCTCCAGCTGCCACAGTCCCATCTCAAGTTTCCTCTCGAGTCCCCTCTCGAGTCCCCTCTCGAGTCCCCTCTGGAGTCCCCTCTGGAGTCCCCTCTCGAGTCCCCTCTGGAGTCCCCTCTGGAGTCCCCTCTCGAGTCCCCTCTCGAGTCCCCTCTCGAGTCCCCTCTGGAGTCCCCTCTGGAGTCCCCTCTGGAGTCCCCTCTCGAGTCCCCTCTCGAGTCCCCTCTCGAGTCTCCTCTCGAGTCCCTTCTCGAGTCCCCTCTCGAGTTCCCCCTTGGTTCCTCTTTCGAGTCTCCTCTCGAGTCTCCTCTCGGGTCCCTACTCCGGGTCCCGTCCCGTTGGGGGCTCCGTCGACTACTCCTCTGCCGGAGGTCCTGCCAGTCGTATGTCTGTCCGGTTGGAGGCCCCACCGACTACTCTCCTGCCGGGGGTCCTGCCAACCCATTGTCCTGTCCCGTTGGAGGTCCCGCCGTCTACTCTCCTGCCGGGGGTCCTGCCAGCTCCATGTCCTGTCCCGTTGGAGGTCCTGCCGTCTACTCTCCTGCCGGGGGGTCTGCCAGCTCCTTGTCCTGTCTCGTTGGTGGTCCCGCCGACTGCTCTCCTGCCGGGGGTCCTGCCAACTCTTTGTCCTGTGCCGTTGGAGGCCCCGCCGACTGCTTTCCTGCCGGGGGTCCTGCCGGCCCTTTGTCCTGTCCCGTTGGGGGTCCCGCCGTCTGCTCTCCTGCCGGGGGTCCTGCCAACCCTTAGTCCTGTGCTGTTGGAGGCCCCACCGACTGCTCCCCTGCCGGGGGTCCTGCCAATCCCGTGTCCTGGTCCTCTTCCGTGGGGGATCCTGCCGAGGCCTGTCCCACCAGCTCCGACACTGGGTCATGCCCGGCCTCCGGCGCTGTCCCGTCAGCGTTCCTGCCCCGGCCTGCGGAGCTGTCTGGTCTTTGCCCTCGAGCCCGGCCCCCTGAGTGCAGCGGGCCTCGCCCTCGGGCCCGGCCCCCTGACTCTTCCTGCCGCTGCCTTCGCCCCTCCATGGTCCCCATCTTGGACTCTGTCTGGCCCCCGGGCCGTCCGCCCGAATCCCCCTTTTTGGACTCTGCCTTACCCCCGGGCCGTCCGCCCGAGACCCCTTCCTGGTACTCTGCCTTGCCCCCGGGCCGTCCGCCCGAGACCCCTTCCTGGTCCTCTGCCGTGCCCCTGGGCCCCTGTATGTATATATATATATATATATATATACATACAGGGGCCCAGGGGCATACATCATGTATGTATGTATGTATGTGTATATATGTGTGTATATATATATATATATATATATATTATATATATATATGTATATATATATATATATATATATGTATATATATATATATACATATATATATATATATATGTATATATATATATATATATGTGTATACACATATATGTATATATATATACATATGTATATATATATATATATATATATATATATACACATATATATACCTGCTTCCTTCGCTCTACACCGTAACACCATTCTATCGCTTTCCAACGGCTCATTGTTTTTGTGTTGGTGATGTACGACACAGAACATGAATACACACTTATAATACAGAGTGAGATATAAATACACAGGCACTCTGTTCAGTTTCACCAGCAACCACAAACACCATCAAGTCGACCATTAGGTCCATCTTTTGAAATGTATATTCTTATGTAATCTGCAAAGAACTGGGTTTCAGAAAAGAAAGTATGTAATACTCCTAGTATGATGTAACAACATCATATAAAGTAGGGCGTGTTACTCACTGATGCAACTAAAACTCTTTTTTTTCCTGGGCTTCTGGGCGGAGAAGAGAACAAGTCCCCGGGAGTCACCGATGGTGGCGTCTCCGCAGGGCTATTTCAACAGAAGAGGGAAATGTGTGTTTTGTGGCTCTCACACAGCACAAACTAATAGTTTAATTCACTTCCTGCAGTTCTCCAGGCCGTCTCTCTCTCTCTCACTGACTCACCCCTGGAATGAGCTCGTTTCCATGCACTTGTTGTGACCCGTTGTGCTCCAGGAGGTGAAATACTGTCCATCGCTTACAGTGTGTCGAGATCATCAATCCCAGAGACTGGAAACTCTAACTGTTCTCTCTGAGACTATCTCTCTCTCTCTGTGTGTGTGTGTGTGTGTGTGTCAGCTTATGATGCTAAGCCTTGTAGCATTGTGCTAGGCCTGCATGGTGTCCAGAGGCCGGCTGTATGGACGGCCTCAGCGTCTCGGCGCACACTAACCCTGTCATTGGTTCACGCTGTTGATGAAAGACAAAGGGCTGATACTGAGCGGTTCATTTGACTAACAAACATTGACGGAACACACTGAGCGCCCGCAGGCGTGCTTCTCTCCACAGTTGGTTGCCCCTGTCAAAACTCAGAACCTGCTGCCAGACTGACCTTAAGGTCAACGGGTGCCTCTGGCTCTGTAGCAATAGCTCTGCTTCCATGCATCAACAATGCAATCAAAGAGAAAAGCAGCGTAATAAACAAACAGAGAGGAAAGTTAAACGCCACTTCGCCCTGTCATCACAGAGCTGGAGTGTCAACGTGACGCAGTCCTGGCAGCTCCAGGACATAAGCTGCAGCAACACACACTCATGGCGTCAGAGCCCTGAACAGTTCAAATATCCATTGCAAAAAATAGCTGCCGTTGACCTTTTATGAGGACAGCAGCAGGAGCCATCATTCCTCAGCTGACTCTCCGTCAGCTTGTTTACACGTCTTCAGCTGAGCTGCTGATTGGAAGATACATGTGCATTATAACATGTGTTGTCTTAAAGGTGGGGGAGGTCATTCACTTCAGGAGCACTTGTTATATTCCATGGAATGCTCTTAACATCCCGACAGCAAGGATTATATTAAGTGCTTTGACAATAAATACATTAAAAAGATTCCTCTGTGGAAGCCGTGGCGCTCTAAAAAGCACGACCAATCATCTGGGCCGGCCCGAAAAGTGACTGGATGGCCTCCCTGCCTGTCAGCCTTCCATCTGGGCACACACTTATCGCATGCCCTCATTGGTCATGTGCACGTGTGGTCGTGTGTGTTGGAGGAGGGGCTCTGGAAGGAAGTCTGAAGGAAGGGGCAGATTTTCTTCGGCTGCATACTTTAAAATTCTAGCGCACTCGAGCTGGTTTCTCCGTTCTTACCTCCTACCTTTAAGAGAAGCTTCAATCAGAGTGTCTTGGTTGAGAGTGAGTCAACACACATGGACAAAGTAAAAAGAGCTCCTAAAACACAAGCGCACTATGGCCCTATGAGGTATGAATGCATTTAAGTGTTTTTATATAAAGTGTATCTCAAGACAACAATAACGTGCTATTTCCTCAGATGGAGATGATAAGAGCCTGGAAACCTGTGCTGTCAAACACGACACAGGATAACTGTCCATAAGCATGCAGCTTGTACACAAATAGTTTAACTGGAAGTGAAACTTGGTTACCAACAGTAGAGATTAGAAACCTACATCAAAAATAACATTGACATTTATAATATTGCACATTTCAAAATAATCAACCTTGGAGTTGCCTTGCTCGAAAGTATGTTCGCTGAGTGTCCTTCATAATACCGCTCTAAGCTCTTTATAGAGTTTTTCTTTTTTGATAAAGGACATTTCTGAGGGAGGAACAGTGAAAGAACGAAAGCATGTCAGTGCACACAGACTTGAATAGAGTCCGGACCGACAGAGAACAAGTTCACAGCATCTGAAACACCCTGTGCAGCGTCTTCCTGTATCCTACAGCTGTTTGCTAAACAAGGTGTTTATATCAGTCCAATGACAGCAGCCCAACAGGAGAGGACTTTATTCTAAGCTAAGCTAACTAGCTACATATTTAGCCAACTGATAAGAGAATGGTTTCAATATTTTCATCCTTCAACAAGAATTCAAATGTATTTCTGCCAGGTATTACCAGCTATCTACAATGTTGTAATGTGTACAAGATAATCCTTTTGTTTTGCCCAATAAGAACTGGCTTTCCCAGCTATAGCATCTGAATGATTCTACGTGACATGAAGTATGTTGATTCAATGGTTATCCACGTGTCTATAAAGAAAACTCTGAACCCCCCCCCCATAGAGGTAGAGTTGAAGTGTAAGAGATGATGTGCTCCTGAAGGCATGCAGAATTGAAATGGAGGCCATCCCTTGAGATGCCTGCAGATTGTGAGCCCCATAAGGGGGCAGAAGAAAGGTCACAGCCCGAACACTCTCTTAGGGAGCTGAGACACAGCCAGGGTGGTCCGCAGTCTGCACTCCCTGCCACCAATCAGCATACGCCGTTATCAGTGGGAGCCGTGGGATTGAGCAGCCTATCATGTTGCCATGTTGTGACAGCGAGTGCCATCTACAGTGCCATGCCTGCTGAGAGGGGGGTGTCACGCAGGGCTTGACTGGCACTGAGTGATGGGAGCCTCCTCAGGGCGCTCTTTGGGAAGGGTCCATCTCAGCAGCATCCCAAGCACTTGGCTGCAGCTCCGCTGTCAGCAGACTGCTGTAAAGCCTCAGTTTGTGTGGACATGAAGATGAACACGTATCCCACAGACATCTTCTCTGATGCAGACGCTTTAGCTCACTTGCCTTTTTGACTGTTGGAGAAGAAAGCAAACCAAGCTCTGAATGTTCCAACTCGTCTGCTATTGGTCAGATGACGATTTAGCAACGGACAATATGTTAGTGGTTCCAGTGTAGCAAGATGATATACAGATAACAGATATTGGATCAAAACATTAAACCAAGTTGGAAATGAAACATGACATGTACGCCCTTATTGTTTCAATGCAGACAAAAGGTGCAAACTAAAAGCCAAATTGTCGATTGCCAAGATTCAGCAGGTGCGTTCCGCCCCTTGTTTCTCCGACTGTTTACATGCATGCAACTGAGGCTTTCTAAAACGTGTTTGCCCTTTACTTTTCTGACTACTAATGGAAGCGAGAACACTCCCAGACCAAAGTCTCGTCCCGTTTCCTTCAGATTCTGCATTCATGTGAGTCTATATGTCGAGATCAAAGAAAGCCAACTCACTGGAGGGTTGCACCCTTAGATCGTCCATGTGGGTCCTTTGATGCAAGAGGTTCTGGACCGCTTTGTTCGAAAAGGACAAATGGCAAAACAGTAGGGACCCACTGCACAAAGATATGACCCCACTCCACACGATCAAACCAGAGTCAAGTCCCAAGCCGGGGTACACACACTGCCAACAGAGAAACAGTGTGTTCTCTCCCTACATCACAATCTAAAGACACTTTGACTGCAGAGTTTAATAATGGACACGTGAACTCTGAAGTCCATATCCCACGGTCACAACCTTTCCACCACAGGCACTAAAGAGCTGCTTCATTGGACTTTCTAGAAAGCATAAACAAGTGCACACCTTATTGAAACCGTATCGACATTGAAACAAACAAAGACACGGCTCCAGTGCACTTCGCGTATGTTCTGTAATGACACTCAGGCCGGTCAGTTTAGGGAGCTCAGGCTTTCAATGTTTTATTCACAATGCTGCACATTACGGTTACACAGTGTGTGGATGAATCAGGACCAGAGACCGACTTAGATGTCATCAAACGGGACTGAATCGGATCAGAACAAGGTTCTAATGGAGGCAGTGCATTAGAGTTGAATTGGGATGAAGATGTCATGGCTTCATGTGGAACTAAATGGTTACTCATGGGTGTTACAGTGGATAATAGTAAAGGGTCAGCTTCTGTGGAAACGTGTCTATTCAACACATACACTGCATGATAATCGTTTCAGTAACCATAGTAATATAATATACTAGACAAAATAAAAAATGTCATAACTGGAAAACAAAGAAAATGTGCTTCTCAGCAGAATATGAGTGCTTTAAAGAAGGGGTGTCAAACTCAAATACACAGTGGGCCAGCATTTAACAAATGGGTACTAGTCGAGGGCCGGAATGGTTCAATGTTTATTGCAAAACGTATTAAATAACTTATTGCACATATTAAACCTGGAACTAAGAAGCTTAAATAATTGCCTGTTATTAAAGCTTTCAAATTAAACGTAAAATAAATGAAAATACAGTTGCATTCATTTCTTATGGCTCTATCTGCAGCTTTTCCGGAGTCATTTATATGATTACATTGTTCCACAGGCCAACAGCAGCTTCAAAAAAACATGCCCTGTTGTCGCAAGAAAAAAAGTGCAAAAAGGAACCTCAGTTTGCTACTCTGTGATTTCATTTCATTCCTTTATTTATACAGATACATCCCATTGAGATCATTGATCTCTTTTTCAAGGCAGACCTGCTCAAGTAGTTCCACATGAAACATAAAAACATAAACAGAACAACAAAAGGACATCATACAGCATCGTTTACATAATGATCCACATAAACAGGTACCAGTAGCCTCCGATTGAGTAGCATCCAACTGAGCTTTAAAAACATTTAGTGGCACCAGATTGCTCAGTTTCCATTGAATCTGCAGACTGTTCCAAGACAGAGGAGCTGCATCTAAGAGCTGTCTTCCCTAAGACAGTCCTAGCAGTTGGCACATTTAATAAAACCACAGCATGCGATCTCAGGCAGTAGCCACTTACAATTTACCGTGAGATCAGGGAGCAGATATAAGATGGAAGTGATGCTAGTTCAAGCAGATACTTGGCATCTCATCTTGGGTGCAAGCTCATCAATGTTTGGGCTCAGGCTCTGAGCTGAGGAAATCCTCAGGATTGAGTGAAGGTGTGCGTGCAATATACCGGTGGGCCAGATCTAACAGTATCGATGTGCTAGGACCCGACGGCATCCTAGCACGAAGTGCGAGGAAACTTATTGTTATTGGTGGTATTATTAGGGCCTGAGCACGAAGTGTGCGAAGACCTATTGTCATTGACAGAATTCTTATTCTTATTCTTCTCGTTCTGTAGTTTCTACCTGGTTTTGAGGGGGTTACGACACTATTCATGAAGCCACATTTGGCAATGCCGGCAGGACGGGTACAACATTTACATTCTGGATTCGATGGGTGAAACATTTGCTACATGCTCTCTAGCGCCACCTGTGACAATTCAGTTTTCTAAAAATGTACATAGTCGCAGCGTAAGTCTGACGGACCTGAAATGTGGCACACTTATCCAGGTGGAGCTGCTCTACATATTATTCTCTTGTATCCCGAAGCTCCGCCTACTTTGATTTTTGTTCAATTAGCATAATGTGAAAAACAGTGAAATATTAACTTAAATATCAATTTCATGATTTTCAACACCAAACGTAGTGCACAGCATCAGTGGATGGTCAGACACATTACCGTAGAAAATGAGCAAAAAGGTGTGGCCTAGACATAAATGCTCACAATTCATCCGAAATGAATCCAAATATCACACATTTCGGTGGATAGGTTGTCTGTTTTGGGGAATAGGCACAAAAAAGCATGTTCATTTTGGACAATAGGGGGTGCCAAAAACACAACAAATGTATACCTCAAGAACGGATGGACGAAATACATATATTTTGTCATAGATATACTGGCAGGATGACTATAAACTGAGATTTCATTGCAACCAATGATGAATGTGGGCGTGTCCTATTCAGTTTATTCTCAAAATTGAAGGGTTAAAAACACGTACGGACACATAACTTTGTGTTAAAATGAGTTACGGCCTTTACACTCGGAACAGACGTGACAGCCCACAACCTTTTCCAGACTGTAAAAAGAAATCGTACGTTTTAGCAAATACGGCTCAGTAGCGCCCCCTATAGGGCGATAGTCACATATAGTTTCTCCAAACTACCCGAATTTCACCAGACATTCCTCATGGAATTGCGGACATATTTCAAAATGGCTTCCATTAGCCCCGCCCCCAGAAAGTCGGCCATTTTAAAAAATTGCCGTTATTCATGCGTTTTCAGCGTATTTTTGCAAACACCTCCTAGGGAAAAGATCGGAAAAATTCCAGTCCAGGACAAGTTCAGCCCATATCCAATATCATGCGAAATTGCGAATAAAGTAGTTGCTAGCTCAATCGGGGCGGACGTAAGCTAACAGAGGTTGTACCATTTTTGACGATCATGTGCCAAATAACTCCAAAGTACTCGCATATGGTTTTCCCGATATTCACGAAACGCTGTATACACATTGCTATTATGATGGCACAAATATTTCAAATGGCTTTTCATTAGCCCTGCCCCCCACAAAAATGGCAATTTTGAAAGATGGCCGTTTTTCATGCATTTTGAGCACATTTTTGCACACTGCTCTTAGGGAAATTATCGGAAAAAATTCTCTCCAGGACCAGTTCAGCCCATATCCACAGCCATGCTAAATTGGGAGTAAAATAGTTGACAGCTCAATCGGGGCGGTCATAAGCTAACAGAGAATATACCATTTTTGACGATTTACATGTCGCAAATGACTCTAAACTACTCGCATATGGTTGTTCCAATATGCACGAGACGTTGTATACACATTGCTCTTATGATTGCGGACATCTTTCAAATTGCCTTCCATTTGAACCGGCCCTCAAAAAGTTGGCCATTTTGAAAAATGTGCAGTTTCAATGCCTTTTCTGCAAATGTTTGCAAAGGCCTCCTAGGGAAATGGCCGGAACATTTCCATTCCAGGACACGTTCAGCCCATATCCAATGCAATGCCAAATTGTGAAGGAATAGTTAGTCGCTCGAACAGGGAGCTCACAGGCTAGAATGTACCATTTTACAACATTTAAATGTCAGATAAGTTACTCTGCCTTCCACATCATGTCTCACACACACACACACACACACACACACACACACACACACACTGCTGGCAATGATGTTGAGTGTTAGTCCAGCAGCTCTCTCTGCTGGCGGCACATGCAATTACAACAGACACATATACACTCCATAACACACACATACAGCTCTTAAAGCATATAATATAATATAATATATATAATATATAATATAATATATATCAGGCTACAGCCCATGTATATGATATGATGTGAAGCACTATTTGGTTTCATGAAAAATATCAACTGTTTATTTGTAGATATCTACTTAAGCATACAAATAAAGTGTGTAATGTTGGCCTGTAACTGATATTATTGAGAGATATATATTATACACACTGTTCTGCTTTCTGCACTGGCCTCAGCAGCTCTTCACACTGTAAATGTCGTCTCACAATTAAAGCAGTTGTATTAAAAACATACATGGCCTAATATCCAGAGGAAATTGCGTTTATTGAGTAAACAAACGATCAAGGGTAGAAAGTCTGCACAACTCACTGCACAGCACGCCACGGTTACTGCTCCTCCAGACAGCCTCCGCGATAATCGATCGTCAACGAGCCTTTACAGAAATGTGTTTTCCTTCGAGGCGGCGCGCCCACATCGTTCGTAATTTCTGAAATTACGAACGGCTCATTTGGGAGGACTCGCGCGCCGCTGCTTGACGCCGGGACGACTGGCGACCCTCCCCGACAGGCGCTCGGACGCGAAGGCCCGCCCACAACTGCGTGCACGTCTGTGACCGCAGTTTTAATTAGGGCCCGAGCACGGAGCGCTAGGATCCAATGGTGTAATGCCATTGCAATGTCATGTGATATGTATGTGGCATTTTTCGGAATAGTGCTGAATGCCTTTGCTAAGGCCGGGTCTTTCCTCAGTGTATATTCCATCATAGACAAAACAGTCCACTTTCCACGTCTTCTCTTGACTCCGCAGCATCCAACGTCCCCCTGAGCGGTTGCTGGTGTGACACAAGGAACTCAATGACGTCCACGATCACACTTAAATATTGGCGATTTCTTGCCAGTTGCCCCTCATTAACAAGCGTGGAGACCTCAGATCCTGTAGCACTACGAGCACCATATTCGATCCAGAGAGCGTTGAATTTCAAATGTTCCTTGCTGGATGCATGTCTTGAAAAACCTTTAGTGCTATCAGTTGCACATTTCCAATTACAGAAGCCGATTTGTGTGAAGGCTTTGTCTGCATTAGCACTACACCCTATGTTAAACTGTCTACATGGAAAGCAAAATGCAGCATCAGCCACAACTGAATATTCCAGCCACTTTCTTCCGTTAAACCAATTCTTGGTAAAGTTGCGTTTTTGGCCATTAATTATTCGGACAGGGTAGGACTGCAGGATAACCTGGGCTGGCCCCTCTGTCCCAAGACCGTCAGGCGCAGTGGCATTAAAAGGTGGAGCTGGAGGCGACTGTTGACCCATTCTAGTGCTTATTGTGGAACAAGATGCTCCGGCCGCTGCCGGAACATCTTCTCTGGCTGGTGGAGTTAACTTGCTCTGGACTAAATCCCCTCTCTGGAAGCTCGGCCTCCACAAAAAATAAATTCAATATCTCAGAATGTTTAAAAGATATCAAAAGTAAAAGTCACGTTTGAATAGCTGAAGGTCTTGTGGTCATTTGAAAGTTGGAATGAAGGGTCTGGCTGAAATTATGTGGAAGGAGATGCATTTGGCGCAAAGTGTAGGAAAACAGGATTTAAAGGCATCTCCCATTGACTTCAATGTTAAACAAATAGTTTAAAAAGCTGAATATTTAACAAAGTATGACATATTTTTGAAAAAGTTGAAGGTTTCTTATCAATTGCTGAAAAGGCTGAATAGTTTAATATTTGAATGGTTTCTGTAGCTGAAGGTAAGCTGAAGTTATGGAGAGCTAAACTATTGGCTGATTTGAAGGCTCTTCCCATTGACTTCAATGTAAAAAAAAGAGTTTAAAAAGCTGAATATTTCAAAAAGTATGAAATATTTTGAAAAAGTTGAAGGTTTCCCATCGATTCCTGAACAGGCTGAATAGTTTAATATTTGAATGGTTTCTGTAGCTGAAAATAAGCTGAAGTTATGGAGAGCCAAAGTATTGGCTGAAATAAGTTTAAGGGGAAGAATAAAGTTTTGAGCAAACAGCATTCGCACTAATTAGTGCAAAATCTTTTTTTCACTTTAATTTAAAGGGGGGGAGGGGATACAAAAATGTGGTTATAATGGAAGTATATGGTACACATCTTGTAGGTTAACAGTCCCTCATTTATTATTCGGATGGATCAACTGATTATACTAATAATAAAGTCCAAATAGTTTTTAGAATATTGAATTATAGTGTATTTTTTCAAAAAAGAAGTTACTGGTATACGATCAAAACTGGTATCTAAAGGGTTATATTTGTATCGTAATTAATTAAATCATTATGTAAATTCTTCATGAAAAATTTGAGGAAAAAAATTAGGAAAATATTGATCCGTCATCATTTTATTGCAGTTCAAATACAAATATTTGATGTTAACATTCCCAATGTTACTTTTTTTAACAGGGCATTATGTGCAAATTGAAATTGTTTACAAAATATGAAAATATATTAAAAGATTATACAGTAATTTACAAGGAGGGGTTTCAGCTCTTCTGGTGCTGGTGGTATCATTTCATCAACAGTGTTGAGTCTTACCAGCTAGCTAACATGAGAGAAAAACGTATAACTACAAACTAAGTTGTTATTGCTGCTTATGTCCATAGATTCCACCTTTGGTGACTAAAGTAATGAGTAATGACTAAGATTACTGATTCTTGACTTACCTAAAATGTAATTTTTAGTATTTTTAAATATGAAGTCCCTCAGATCGCGTTGTCCTCCTGGTTGCTTTGCCATTGTGATGACCGTTACCTGCGCTTCTGGCATCGATCAAACAGGCGCATCACGGCGCTCTGGCGCCCTCTAGGGCACTCGCATAGTATAGCGTCAGTGCCTTGGTAAAAATATCATTGCGTGTGTGCGTGCTCCCTCGCCCACAGTATTTTACTCAAAATGCGCAAAATTAATGTTGAAATACCAATAATACCAGTGCTACGTTCATTGATAAAATTACATAAGGGATGGAAAGGGGGAATGGCAGTTTTAGAAGGGGGATGATTTTGACCGTTTTTATTTCAGGGGGGATGCCATCCCCCCTCATCCCCCCTCAACTCGAGTACTGGTTATTAGCATCTGGTTAGCTAGCTATGCTAACGAATATAAGAAGCTTTTTCTCCAACCAGTGAGGTAAAGGCACATCTTTATATGATCATTATAGTTATAAAAAAATAAGAGAACAAAGTAAACGGGTATAAAATACTATATATCTCAGTAAAAATGATTAGTAAACAAGAATATAGTTTGAAAGGGGAGTGATTTGTAAAATATCCATAAAGTACACCAGATTTATGCTTTTAACTCCCCTCCCCACCCACCACTTAAATCATGTTCACATGGATAGGAAACTAAATACTTTTGCACACATCTTGTGTCTATCTTTCTGTTTTGGTGGTCATGCCACACCGTGCATGCGCGAGTCATGGTAAGATATCTGGATTAAGAGGTTGCTTTTTCCTTGCACAGCATGAAAGAAAGGCCAAATGAATCTGTGATTTTAGTATTTTTAAGCAGAGATCAATAACTTGTATACGGCCCTCGGAGGATATTGTAAAAATGGAAATGGCCCTTGAGAGGAAAAAGGTTCCCCACCCCTGCTCTAGAGTCTAACTGCCATGAGAAAAATCGGTACCACTTTACAATAAGACTACCCTTATAAAGGGTTTACGAATAGTTTGTAATTCATTTATTAATTAAGTTGTGAACACTTTATAAATCATTAATACGTTTTTATAAGATTTGAGATAAACAGGGCAACTGTGACCGGTTGCTTGCCAAATAGTGAGCCCACATGTATCTGTACTGCTAAGCCTTATTATAAATGTTAGTAACTCATACATAAATGGTCATAAAGAGATGCCAAGAAACATCAAGATGGAAGGGCAGGAATAAACTCACTGAACAACAGATACCAAGGATGCTGGCTGATGAAGAAGACGAAGTAAGCTAGGTGGCCAATATAAGGCTTAGTCATCTTGCCAAATAGTAAGCCTGTGTTGACGTATGAAAACTATGTTAGAACTGGTTTAGAAATGGTTCTTAATGATTAATAAAGTGTTTACAACTTAATTAATAACCTAATTATTTATGAATCCTTTATAAGGGTAGTCTTATTGTAAAGTGGTCCCGAAAAATCGAATAAATGTTCCACAATCCGCCACTAGATGTCAGTCATTGTACCAATACGGTTTATATCATACACAGCATAGTATTATTATTATAGTAAAAATCAAATCTAAACTAATGTAATATTGAATCCCACACTTGACGATTGAGAACATAAATTCATAACTTACCTCGTTTAAAGCTTTGTTGTAGTACTATGTCAATATTTATAATTCAATGCAGGTAGCCTACATTGAATTACAAGTAGAAGAAGAAGAAGTAGAGGTAGAAGAAAAAGTATTAGAAGAAGAAATACGCTACAAACAGGCACAACTCTGTTAATCTGTTTTTACCATAGACTGTTTTTTACTGACATGTAACATTTTATTTCACCTTGCTTTATGTTTTTTAACGCACATTCAAAAACGGGAGCATTTTCCGGAGTTTCAATACCGGCCACCGAAAACGGGGACTTTGCCCGGAAAACAGGGACGTTTTGGTCACCCATCCGACTGTGTTTACAGCTAAGCACACACGCCAACATGAATTAAGACTACAAGCTCACTTGGGGTTGAGGCTTTTTTACACGTTGCTTGACTGCCTGCCCACATATCTGATCTAAACATAGTAACGTATATTGGGGGAAATAATTATTTAAAGTTATTTAATAAATGTGACATTTATCGTACTTTTTGATGGATGAAGGATGCTCAAAGTGAGGGGGCAAACAATACAACTGAGGGGGCAATGCCCCCTTTTGCCCCCTTGTGGCGCCGGGTCAGGGTCACAAGCGACCTGCTGATGGCGGCTGACACTGGATCCCCATCTCTCCTCATCCTCCTGGATCTGACTGCAGCATTCGACACTGTCGACCATAACATCCTCCTTCAGCGCCGCCAATACACCATCGGACTCTCTGACTCCGCCCTGAGCTGGTTCCAGTCCTACCTGTCTGGAAGAACAGAGTACGTCTCCTTGGGAGGTGCGAGGTCCAAGACACACCCTGTCACCTGTGGTGTCCCTCAAGGGTCGGTCCTCGGGCCCACTCTATTCACCCTTTACACTCTGCCCCTTGGCCGTGTCATCAGCCAGCATGGCATATCATTCCATTGCTACGCTGATGACACACAGCTAAAGACAGACCCAATGCCACATGCATCATCAACATCCTTTAACACCTGCATTGAGGAGATAAAGGCCTGGATGCGAGAAAACTTCCTGCAGCTAAATAGCTTCAAAACAGAGGCTATTTTATTTGGCAAACCAAACCAGGTCCAGTCATCCCCCATAACCCACATCACCTTTTCTGGTCAAAACATACCCCTCTCCACATCAGTTACAAATCTGGGTGTAAGATTTGACAGACATCTGACCTTTGACACCCACATCAAACACCTGTGCAAAACCTCCTTCTACCACCTCAGGAACATTGCAAAACTCAGTCCTAAACTCTCCCTGTCAGATGCTGAACAACTGGTCCATGCCTTCTTTTCCTCAAGGCTTGACTTTTGTAACGCTCTCCTCATCGGGATTCCTGGCAGGAGCCTTCAGAAACTCCAATACGTGCAGAACAGTGCACACGCAACCTTCGTTCCACAACAAAGCATCGGCTTCGCCCCCTCAGGACCAAACTCCGCACAATGGGGGATCGGGCTTTCTGTGCAGCTGCTCCTCACCTGTGGAATTCCCTCCCAGACCACCTGACGACTCCACAGACCACTGACGCCTTTAAGAAAGGCCTGAAAACCTTTCTATTAAAAAAAGCCTTTGATTAAACTTTTGTTTCTTTTATTTGTTTCTTACACCTCCTGTAGCACTTTGGGATTACTGTTAGCAATGAACGTTGCTTTATAAATACAATGTATTATTATTAGAGTCCACAGAGCTGGGCGTGATGAGAGGTCAGTGCCTGCTGCTGCTCGGCTCCTGATGAGAGGGTTATTATGACTCTTGTGAGACTGGCCGTTGAGCGGCCCGACCAAGCAAGGAGGCAGAGGCAAAACGTCCCAAATACAACCCGGTGTGGACATGTATTACTCACGGGCACATGACACAGCCTGAATCTCGCTGTTCACGTGAGCACAGCCACAAGCATCTCACACACCAAACAAAACAGGAAACACAGAGCCTAAATACCCACACTAATTAACCCAACAAGACACAGGTGAGGGGTGAGGAGACAACACGGGGAACCAGGTGAACATAATCAGGAGCAACAGACAAAACGGGAGGGGGAACACTTTTCAAAATAAAACACATGTGCAATATACAAGGCCCGAAGCCGTCAGTCCAACTCTCATCTGGCTCCTTGTTAGCCCCCCCAACAGATGTGATGTGCTCAGACAGGCTGAGCTGCGTGTTAGAGGGCTGGTTGGGCGCAGACTGCAGTGGAGCAGGATTCAGCATGAACACGCTCTCTGTTGTTTCCTCCAATCAACAGGCTGACCACAGGAAGCCTTATTCAAATCTTAGAAGGGGATCTTAAGCATTTGATAAAGGGACACAAGATATGGATCAGAGCCAACCTGAGTTCACCAGGTGATCACTCAGCTGATCCCTTCGTGTGGAGTAATCAGAAAAGATGATTTGTGTTCAACCCATACTTTCATATCTTTTTTCAACTCATTTATATGGGTAGGGATTATCAAAATGAGGTGTATGCTCTGTTTTATGATGACTCTCATTGGCTCAGCAGTGGAACAAATACATCCCCGTAATTCAATTATTCATATGATACTTCTTTAATATCACGTACACCTTCTAATTTACTTCATTCTACTCAAACAACCCTTATAACAATATAATGTAATGTCAAATAAATAACATCAGTAATATTGCAGGTGCAAAGCTTCTGTGTTTCTCTCACGGCTGAAACATGTTGCGAAAACACCTCCAGATGTGTCAAGTAAAGAAGTCAGCTGGTAAGACATGTAATCAACACACTGAATACATGGCCTGGAGAAATGGGAATGGGACTGCGTCATGGTCGAAGCTACAAAAGCATGACCTATGTGGTGTAAATGAGCCGAAGTGAACACATAAACAAATGTCTAATCATATTCATGACATCCTGCCCACTCGGATTCAGGCATGTTGGATTTATATCTGGTATGACAAGAGAAAAACCAGAGCCCTCAGAACAAAGAGCATTGTCTTTCTAATCAAGGCTGGCTTCCTTGTTGCTATCGCAGGATGAAGCAAACAAAGTGTAACACAAACTCAGATAACTGTGTCAAATAACAAATGGCCTCTAAGATAGAAGTGGAAAGAGAACAAATGGGGATTATATAACGATCACATTTCATTACCCACTGTTATGCCACAGAGAATACCAACTAAAGCAAACACAATTGTTTTGATGTCTGTGAAGCATCAGTGCCGGCTGAATGTCTGCAGGAATGCTGCGTAGATGTTTATGAATGAGCAGCAACGTCCACTGCAGTTTCATCTGGGAGGTGGGTGCACATAAGGTCCCCCTGCTGGTCCAAACGTAACGTCGCTTTCCCCGCGCAGAGTGGCTTATTGATTTTGGAGAGCTGGCTGTAATTGATTACATGCAGAAAGCTGTAAATCGAGATAAGTTGTTACTCTTTGCTTAGACATGCAGAAGACTCCGGTGCAGCAGTTGGGACAGCGCTGGAAACCTGAGCCGTAACACGGACTGTGGTGAGGAGGAGAAGAAGGCTGTGAGAGAGCAGAGCACGGCTGACAGGAGCAGCTGGGGAGGGGAGGAGGTCAACCTGAGTTAATCAGCTAGAATCAGCATCAGCTGAGAAGAGAGAAACTGTGTGTGTGTGTGTGTGTGTGTGTGTGTGTGTGTGTGTGTGTGTGTGTGTGTGTGTGTGTGCGTGCGTGCGTGCGTGTGTGTGTGGGTGTGTGTGGGTGCGTGTGTGTGTGAGTGTGTGTGTGTGTGTGTGTGTGGGTGTGTGTGGGTGCGTGTGGGTGTGTGTGTGTGTGTGTGTGTGTGTTGCTTGTAATAGAAACATCTCAAATGGAAAGCAGCTCTCCCACTGAGCAGGAAAGCTCTCTCACACACGGGGACCGAGAAAGGGCATCATGGCAGCGCACAGATGCTGCCTTACAGGCTGCAGAAACAGGGTTAAGCCAACAAAATGTCTGATACATAACATGTCATGATTTATACATGACATGGCATGTATGTGTACTCTGCTGAGACACAGGTGGTGTGGCCTCAGGAAGTTGCAGCAGGTTGTGTTAAAAATAAAGGCGCTGTGCCTGACCCTGGCAGGTGAACGCACCAGGACGCCATACATTAGTCAGTGTGACTGCTTGCAGCATGGCTCTCACCCATCTGTACAGGTGCACATCAATCTTTCAAGTCGTGTTGACAAAAGCTTTCAGACGTATGCTGCACGTTTTTGACCCAACAAAGGTGTGCACTTATACTATATTTTATTTAAGGAAAAGATGGCATGTGTTTCAGCAGCTGCTAGTCCAACATCCTAGATAGTGTTTGTAACTCTGGGCCATGTGAATATGCAACTTGTGTGCAATGTATACTTGCGTATGTATGTATTACGTTCTCTTGTCAAGTTAAGAAAACAAATGAAATGATTACAGATTCCTTAATATTCTATAATTATATTGGTTATAATACGAAGTGTACTCATTAGAACAGCAGTAGAGACTCAAAATAGAGTTCATGTTATTGTCCAAGGCATTCGCTCGTGAATCAGAATCATTACATCGGTCTGTCTGTTTCCGGAGAGCATGACACATGGGCACATGTCTGAGGTCCCTCCCTGTGACTCTCGCTGGATAACCAAAGCCACTGTGTTTCATTTACTTGATTTACTGTCAGAGTACAACCATGACAGAAATACACCTCGCACCGCAAAGCGTATTCCCTCCAAACCAGTGAGATATCACATTTCAGGTTGCATCAACATGGACTGGAAACACGACCTCCGACACACAGAAGTGTGAGCAGGAACATGTATTGAGTGCTGGACTAGTTATTGGGGTCCCTAAGAAACAGTTTGTGGCATAGCCCCTGTAAAACAGAGCCTTGTTGTTTTACACACATGAAATGAACAAAAGGGAGGTGTAGTAGTGAGCATCAAAGGTGAGGGTGGGTGGGTGTTGGTAACTTTGGCCAGTCTTTCTGGGTTCCCATGTGTCCAGTAGTTAGGATCAGAGACTGCATCACACTGTGACAACAGAGCAGCAGAAGCACCGTGTGACGGTGGCTCCTGACCCTGAGCACTTCTCTCTGCACACTGCCAACATTATACTACGTCTGGATTCTACCATAAACTGTGAAACGTGTTTGCTTGGTCAGAAAGATATGTCACTATATTTACGGGCACATCATCTCATGTGATTACAGTTTGGCCTTTAACACCGGCACCCAGCAGCACAGGGACCCACCAGCAGCACAGGGACCCACCAGCAGCACAGGGACCCACCAGCAGCACAGGGACCCACCACAACACCAAGCAAAGGAATCACAACGGCATGTTTCAGCTTCCTGTCTCCAATGTGTATCACTTCAGGAGCACATGGTGCATTTCTCTGCACTGTGTCTCCGTCATGTCTCCACTGCGTGGTGCGATCATGTCTCCTCTGTGCGGTGCACCCATTCCACTCTCTCTGGCCAGGGAGCCCGGAGTCACTCGACGAGAGGAGGGACCCACTCTGTCTTTCCATGTCACGCTGCACACTTCCCCAAAGCACTGCGTTTCAAGTGTCATTGTGCACGTCTAAAGCTCTAATCTGTGTCCTCAACTAGTGTGAAGATAAGCGTGTGTACAAGCAGTCACCCTTTCCTCTTCACTCACCTGTTCTGCACGCTCAGTTGCCCTTTATCATTTCTTTGGAGGTATTGTTCAGAATCAGAATGAGAAACAGGTTTATGCCTGTAGGTTAACACATACGAGGAATGTGTTTTTGGTGCAGACATAAACATACAAATAAAACAAAAATGAAAACACTTATAAAAAACTTTTTAAGAAAACTATAATAACATTTAAAATATAGCAATATTTCCATTGAATATGGTTGAAATATAGGTATACCGTAGAGAACATAAATAGGAATAAAATATGTGCAGTTACAATGTGCAGAGTTCAGAGGGACCGTCAGCATTAGGATGAAGAAGATATCCTTTACATTGTGTGAAATGCATAAAGTCTATAGAGGGGCTGAGGGTCAGGAGGGGGGGGTCCCGGGCCCTTAATGAGGCCGGCAGGGGAGGGGCAGAAACTGTTCAGGTGGAGAGAGGTTTTGATCCCGATGGGGGGGTTAACAGGTAGGAGAGGTTACTGTCTTTATCAATAGTTTTCATTACTTCCATTTATTCTTGAGTATATCTCTGGAATTCTTGAAAAAGACAGTTTACTGTCACTTTTGAAATACCTCGTACTCTGCCCAGATATTTTGGAATGAAATATTTATGAAATATTCCAAAAGTGCTATAAAAGCAGTTTTTCCAGCTGTTGGTTCTGGCTACATATTAACCATACAGATGTGAGACTGTACCAATCTTCTCTGGGAAGAAAACTCAAATATATTAAATATATCAAAGTATGACTTAACAAAAGTTAAAGAAAAACAGTGCTACTGAAGCAGATAGAAAAGACTTTAAAAAAGATGAAGGTCAGACATGTACATCTTGCATGAGGGCACCAACCCTCCTCTGTAGCTAAATGAAAATCTCTGTCAATAATTGATCATCCTAACCCTGTTTCCAGTCCTACGTGTGCATCGTTTCATAAACAAATGAAACAGACAACATGGAGACATGGTAACTAAACAGCCGCAGAATAAGCCGCAGAATAAAAGCTGGAAAATAAGAATATTTAAAGTACACTAGCGATGCCCTCCCAGAGAACAACCTTTCAGGTATTACATTATTACTGGAACATTTCACTAGAGATGTGATGTGTTATAAAACCTCCGGGCCTCCCAACTCCAAACACAAGTGGTTCGTTCTTTTATCTGCCTGTCCTACATTTATTGTATGTCAGACGATGTAGACTGCCCAAGGCTTTGATTTTGACGTTGCTCTTAATATCATTTAATATCAACTAATGATTTAGGTCAAGACTCATTTTGACACTAGTGCAAAACATGTTTAAAAGATGCAGCTTACGGTCAGTTTGCTCCAGGAACCTGCTTTGATACGGTTAATCATTTCACAATCCAACCAATGTGTACTTTCTGGGTGAGCTGAGAGTATCATCCCTCCCATAGGTGTCGTGGATTCAGAAGAACTCTCTGGACTCTCACAAAAGGACCAGTAGCACGATGTCAAACACCTTTACTGACCAGGCACAGCTCTGAGTGAAGTTGTAGGGGTTTTCCAGCTGACGTGGCAAAGCACACGCAGCACCCATATTGAGTCCTCTTTACATTCCCCCCACTCACTAGACTACTAGTCGAGTGAAACATGTTGCTCGACTGAGGCTTTTTCAGCCAACTAAGGTTTAGTCGACTATTTGGGGGGAGCCCTACTGCAGTTCCTTGAGTGGCCACTTGGGGCTGGCTCTGAGTCGCTCTCCATACACCCCAGTGCATGTTGCTTACCAAACTAGATAGCTAGCAAAAGCCTGAGCTGGTAACCTAGCAGTATCATGCTAACAGTACCAGGCCTCACAATCCTCTTATGCATATATGGTCGCTTGTTGCTACAAATAAAAAGAAGAAGCAACAAACTGGCCTGTTGACGTCACAGTGAGTACATCAACTGGTGTGTGTTGGCTCATACCTGAGCGACCCGGGGCTTGTAGGGCGAGCTGCTCTCCAGGTCTGCCAGGATGCTGGTGAGGGAGTCGATCTCCGCGTCCAGGCTGGAGCGTCTCTCCTGCAGGGTCTTCTCTGGTCCTTTCCCCTGTGGGCAGACATGTACGTTCAGAACAGTGAGCAGCCGACTTAGCAAAGAGCATGTACCAACACAACGTGATGTCTTTGTCTAGCTGCAGTCAGAAGTTAAGGGGAAGTAATCATCAATGAGACATTCTCTCCCTTCCTACACTTTGGAGTTTCTGACTTCGTTCTCACCTTGACCCGAGACAATCCTTTTGAAAGCCACACATCAACAGCAGAGACTTCTCTCCAAGAGAAACGTGGTGAGAACTAAGAAGCAATGTATTGTCTGTAAGACAACTTTCATAAAGCGGTGCACTCTTCACCTCCTACTTGTCAGCGTGCTTGGATTTACAGTCGTTCATTCTTCATGCATGATTCATCCATTTCACATCAGGCAGTATCTCAAACAAAAAGGTTCTTTTCTTTTTTAGAATTAAAGTCTATTTCCATATTTAAAAAATGTAACACGTAAAAGATGATAAGAATGGTTCTGATTGTTTTGTATCAGAGGAAGCGTCAGTCAGAGCATCTGCTCGGCAGTCCGCTGCTCACACGGGAGCGTTTGCGTTTATGCACAGTATGCGTTTTCAAAAAAGTCTTCCGTTCACACGTATTCGTTTCCCTTGACGCGTCTGTTCACACAGACACGGTGCACACGAGCACGCTGGACACGCTGTAGTACATATGCCGGGCTTGTAACTGGCGCTGTAACTTCCGCCACAAAGTACACCAAAAGCAGCGAGTATAAGACCCCCCCGGATGTGTGAGGCACAAACAAAGGTGGGGGGAGGCGGGGCTATCGTTATTGTTTCAGGAAATGATCATATAGAGGCGATTACACGGAGCCGTTGGACCCCACAGAGCGTTTCGTATCCACCTTGGGACCCGTTATCGTGTGTGGGGTCTGTTTCTATCGGTTCGTTGCGGCCTCGTGTGAACGAGAGGGCTATACGCAAGAGAAACTATGCCGATCCAACCCGTTTTGTTCTCGTGTAAACAAACCTCACTCATGTACTTATCTACATCCTTCCAGTTTCACCTCAACCACAACACAACTTCAACATGGAATGAAATACACAACATATAACAAAACTGTTGTAGAATAATCTGGAAAGTAGCTACAAATGATTTGACCGTTAGTGACACTGGAGTTTCTACTAAATTCTGGGAAATGTCTCCATGGCATGACAGCAACACTTCTAGTCTTCTGAACTATGCTGCAACTGTAAGAAGACTTCTTGCAATTGCCTGCGGGGGCTTTTTGAGTTGGCTGGATCAGTGGCTGCTTCTTATTCTAATGTTATGTGTTTGGATTACCTGTCACAATCTATTACAGGCATTACAGGGCTTGCCTCCATTTGGAGCAGAGCTGCTGCTGGAAAACATCTAAGGCAATCATGAGCGGGGGTAAACAAAGCAAAACACTAATGGCTTGTCTCAAATCAACAAAAGGAAAAATAGGCAAACTTATCTAACGGGGATAACGAGGAGATGAAAGGAAACAGTGCAGTCTTTATGATGCGTTAGGATGTGCCGTGTGTGCTTCATAATGTGGACAACAGCCACGATGAGAAGGACTGCTTTGTTTCCTCTCTCCTGACAAAGGGTTCAGAGTTAACATGTCACATCCAGACGTCTCTCCGTCACGCCTGCAGTGGAAGGGTTCTGGCTTAAACACACATAATTAAGATACCAGCAGTGTATTAAGCCGCACGGTCACTTTGATTCTGCAGCCAGCGTGACAGGGGACACATACGTGCAGATCGAACGCATAGGAACCTTCAAACTCATGTAAGGGGCACATAAGAGCGGGACATGTGTCAAAGTGTTCTGTGTGTGTGTGTGTGTGTGTGTGTGTGTGTGTGTGTGTGTGTGTGTGTGTGTGTGTGTGTGTGTGTGTGTGTGTGTGTGTGTGTGTGTGTGTGTGTGTGTGTGTGTGTGTGTGTGTGTGTACCTCAGACTAACACTAAGACGAGTCCACAGTTAGCCCTGGACAGCTGTTCTCTTGAAGCCAGTGAATGTAATCATCCATAAAGAGTCCTTCTAGCACGGCGTGTGGCTGTGTTCAGTAGCCAGTAGCCTGCACATATGAAATACAACTAGCCGCAGCACCATGAGGACCAGACGGGCCTCTCTCATTGGTCCAGGGCCAGGTGTGAGCGATCCATGTTGGATTCACAGACAATGATACATCTGCACAAACTCACAGTAACAGTAACTTGTAGAACATTCTTTAGACGGTGCACACGCCAGAGCGTACTACTGTTGCATGAGTGTCTCTGGTTACAGACAGGAAGGACATGTGCACAGATTTCATATATGAAGTACGTTATGTTGACGCCTTATCCCAATCCCAGCTGCTCGTGTCTCTGTCCCTGCCTGGTGTCTCTGTCCCTGCTCGTGTGTCTCTGTCCCTGCTCGTGTCTCTGTCCCTGCTCGTGTCTCTGTCCCTGCTCGTGTGTCTCTGTCCCTGCCTGGTGTCTCTGTCCCTGCTCGTGTGTCTCTGTCCCTGCTCGTGTCTCTGTCCCTGCTCGTGTGTCTCTGTCCCTGCCTGGTGTCTCTGTCCCTGCTCGTGTGTCTCTGTCCCTGCTCGTGTCTCTGTCCCTGCTCGTGTCTCTGTCCTGCTCGTGTGTCTCTGTCCCTGCTGGTGTCTCTGTCCCTGCTTGTGTGTCTCTGTCCCTGCTCGTGTCTCTGTCCCTGCTCGTGTGTCTCTGTCCCTGCTCGTGTCTCTGTCCCTGCTCGTGTGTGTCTCTGTCCCTGCTCGTGTGTCTCTGTCCCTGCTCGTGTGTCTCTGTCCCTGCTCGTGTCTCTGTCCCTGCTCGTGTGTCCCTGCTCGTGTCTCTGTCCCTGCTCGTGTCTCTGTCCCTGCTCAGACCACTCTCGTGTGTTTAGGCATAGCAGCGTGTATCATCAGATGGTTCACAGATTAATTGTCGTTGCGTTGTACTTTTGAGAGATAATTGTGTTACTTGTATAACTGACTGTCGTAAGTCACGACGCCACACGAGGCGCAGACTGCTCATTGCCAGGGTGCGGGCGCATGCTGTCTACGTATACAGATGTTTGGGAAGAGGGTGCAGGCGTATGCTGTCTACGTATACAGATGTTTGGGAAGAGGGTGCAGGCGTATGCTGTCTACGTATACAGATGTTTGGGAAGAGGGTGCGGGCGCATGCTGTCTACGTATACAGATGTTTGGGAAGAGGGTGCAGGCGTATGCTGTCTACGTATACAGATGTTTGTGAAGAGGGTGCACGTGTATGCTGTCTACGTATACAGATGTTTGGGAAGAGGGTGCAGGCGTATGCTGTCTATGTATACAGATGTTTGGGAAGAGGGTGCAGGCGCATGCTGTCTACGTATACAGATGTTTGGGAAGAGGGTGCAGGCGCATGCTGTCTACGTATACAGATGTTTGGGAAGAGGGTGCAGGCGCATGCTGTCTACGTATACAGATGTTTGGGAAGAGGGTGCAGACGCATGCTGTCTACGTATACAGATGTTTGGGAAGAGGGTGCAGGCGCATGCTGTCTACGTATACAGATGTTTGGGAAGAGGGTGCAGGCGCATGCTGTCTACGTATACAGATGTTTGGGAAGAGGGTGCAGGCGTATGCTGTCTATGTATACAGATGTTTGTGAAGAGGGTGCAGGCGCATGCTGTCTATGTATACAGATGTTTGTGAAGAGGGTGCAGGCGTATGCTGTCTATGTATACAGATGTTTGGGAAGAGGGTGCAGGCGCATGCTGTCTATGTATACAGATGTTTGTGAAGAGGGTGCAGGTGTATGCTGTCTACGTATACAGATGTTTGGGAAGAGGGTGCAGGCGTATGCTGTCTATGTATACAGATGTTTGGGAAGAGGGTGCAGGCGCATGCTGTCTATGTATACAGATGTTTGGGAAGAGGGTGCAGGCGCATGCTGTCTATGTATACAGATGTTTGGGAAGAGGGTGCAGGCGCATGCTGTCTATGTATACAGATGTTTGGGAAGAGGGTGCAGGCGCATGCGCTGCGTAACTCATTTATATGACGTAACATTCCGTCTCCAGACTGACAGAGGAAGCATGCATTGAGGATGAGAAACGGTCAGACCGGACGACGGGCTTGAGGAGCGGACATTGGACAAAGGAATGTTCAGCACAGGAGGATGTCACAGCAGAGGGGACGTGCTGAGGGCATTGTGAGCTCCACCAATAGGTGTCAGCCTTCCATCCTCCCTGCATAGCACTCTCACAGCTGAGGATGGTTGAGGGTCCCTGGGTTCCTGTGGCCCCCGGCAGCATCTGGAGCCGGCCTCGGCTGCTTGGCTGGAACCCGAGTGACGGACTCGTGGATGAACTCAGTGCAGAGCTCGGGGCTCTTTGCTGTCTGTGTCCACTCTTCCTCACAGCCAAGAGAAGGGAATGCAACAACACGTTCTCTCACCTGATAGTCGCACGAGTTCATCACCGGTGGAGGAGGGAAGGAACCGGAGGGGGGGGGGAAACCGGCCGACTCGTCTGCAGGCGGTGTAGTCCGCTGGGATGGACACACACAAACAAGAGACACATGCAGAAACAAAAAGGGCTTATTAAATACTTCTCTTTTACACCACATTCAAACTGTCAAATATAGAATACATAAAAACAGACATATTATGCAATATAACTTCATGTTATAATTTGATTTACAATCTCATCAACTGGACAGGAAATACAAAATAAAAATGCTATCTGTTCATGAGACAAAACAAATCGACATGGTAGAGAAGAAGGGAACCAAATGAGAAGTGGGGATAATATAAAGTCTCTGAGTCGCCAAGGAGACGGGCCTGGACAGCCAACGGTTGCCAAGCTGTAGATCACACAGTGAACTGAGGTTACTGTCTACATACTGTGCATGAGCAGATGCTGATGTGTGGAGAACTGCAAGGTGCTGTGAAGCTATCAAGCCGCCCTTTGGTATGTGTGTGCGTTCACACATTCAGAACAGGTTTCTCTTAGATCTGTCCGTATGAAGTCAGATAGAATAGCTACAAATGCTGTTATGTTACATTCATTCATTCAATATGTTTGTATTAGCAATGGGTTAAAAGGACCTAGAATATGAAAGGGTTCACTCATGGTGAAGAACATGTTTTGTTGCAGGTTTAAGAATACGTTTGGTTATGTTTAATAGCGTATGTGAACACATTTCATCCTGTATCATTTACCAGTAATAGTAACGTGAGTTGTACGGATGTTCAAACGGAGTTGGATGCATGTTGTGGCTGTGATGTATTCTCGTGTTCGGGGCAATAAAGTGAAGCGGTGTGGACCGGAGTGAAGGGAACCTGCATTCTCTCTAACCGCCAGCAGTGGGCGGCTGCAATGGTTTCCAAGAAGTCTTATTGTAGAGAAGTCAGTTTCACTTTATATATTTGCTCAGTAAACATTTTCCAAATAGATGTCTTCAAACACTAGTTTGAAGTTCTCTTTACTAAAGCATGTTGTGAGGCCATGTTTAAGAAAGTCTGAAGTTACTCCGAGTTAAAAATGTAAACAATTCATAAACATATACATTGTTCTCATTAAGTTGTGCGAAGGATGTACTGATATATTCAAACCGGTGTCTTTACCAAATGCTGACAGCACAGGATTGTTCACCATCATTTCTCTGACCTTGAATCAAACCGTGTACAGGGGTTATTACACAAGACAGAAGGAACATTAAAGACAATGAGATGGAGCCTCATCATCATCATCATCACCATCATCATCATCATCAACTCCATCATCATCATCATCATCATCATCATCATCATCACTCCATCATCATCATCATCATCATCATCATCATCCTCATCATCACCATCATCATCATCCCACGACTCACCTAACCGTAGCACTTTGGTTAACTGAGAAGAACTCGTCTAAAGTAAGCAGATTGTAAATGTTGTTACAGACGGGTTGGACAAGGTGTTTGTTCTGCCAGCGGAGAAGCGAGCCAACGTGTAGTTAGGATCCACTAATCCAAGGATTTGATCCAATCACATGTTTCAGACGGGATAAGGAGCGACGTGCCAAATTAAATTCAGATTTGGCTCCTCTTGGCACTCGACTTAAGACCGCATCAGTGGACCATGTACATCTAAGTCCCAGCCCAGACATGAGCCCCGCACATGGAAGGCTTTTTATGAGACGTAACGGGGATGTGTTCCAATGCTAACACTTTGATGAGTCCTGTTCAGAAATTCCATTTGCTTTCCATGGCTTTTATCTGCTTTCAGTAGAATCTAATTGATGTCATCAATGTAGTTTATCCAAGGCAGCTGACCAAGTTAATGAAGCGCGCTTTCACTTGCCTCCACAGAACAGCAAGAAGAATGAGAAGAGGAGACGGGAAGATAGTGCCGCGTGGGTCGAATGGACACATGTCTGCGTCTTGAGCGCTGCAACATGAGGAAGTGTGAGCATTGCATTGCATATTCCCTCTGGGTGCTCGAGGGCCTCCGTGTGAAGTGTTTATATAATCACCTTGTGACCTCCAGAGTGTACCGCTCCTCTGAACCGCTGGGAGAGGAAACAGAGATATGCTGCTCCACAACAAAGCTCTCCCTGCCTCCACTCCGGCACACTTCTGTTTGCCAGAGTATAAGTCACTACTGGCTTACAGAGAATTAAAACATTCCGTTCATGTTCGCTTCTCTCGAACATCAAACATGTTTCTCATTTCAGGAAACACAAGAGTTGTACATGCTAGAGATGCATGTTTTATTGAGAGGGTTCTGCGGGGGGAAGAGTGCAAAGCGCTGGATCAGGGGGGAAGCTGAAAGGATCCTTCTGCAGCAGCCTTATACTTATAGTGTCTGTAATCATGCCAGTCATTTAGGAGGGGAATGTGTTCATGCAAAACCACTAGATGTGTGTGTACTTCCTGGAATCCTTCCAAGCAAAATCATTTTCTTGATAAATGCCTGCACTCAACCTTGAAGATGTTTTGGCTGAATCAGGGTCAGAAAAGAAACGGATGCCAGCATTTAGAATTCTTCTATATCAGGAATGATCCGGCTTTGAGAGGCAGAAGTAAAGCGTTAGGCGATAAACAAAGGAACCTTCTGAGCCGAATGCTTCTCCGCGTGATGCCTTAATGTGCCCATCACCTCGGCTGAGGCTCGTGCTAAACAAAGGCCTGATTTCAGGCATGTTATGGAAAACACAATCAAAAACAATATTAGTAGTGGGGATGCAGATGTGGTTGATGTTATTCATAGATGCGTACAGACCGGTCTGAAAGGAGACGAATGAGATGAAGAGAAATAAGGAATAGGAAGGAAAAGTATTACAAATAGCCTGAACTTTCCAAACCTCGGTGGTTGCGTGATGAAATGGGTGAAAATCTGACCAAAAGTTATATTTAAAAAATATACAAATAAATATACAATTTGCATGAAATGTCTGCTTCTTTCTCCCACTTCTCTTTCTGTTACCGGCACACATTCTGTACAAATCAAATGTGACTTCCCTCTCACCCACAGAAGAGCACTATAATAACTGGAAGACACACTTCTCAAAAAAAGGAAGTCCCATCTTTGAACTGTAAAGATCTGAACTGGAAATGATGACTTTCATTCACAGGTTGTTATTTCTGTCATTTCCCCCAAACTAAGCGCTCGATCCCTCGCAGGCTTCCCGACAGCAGCCAAACGAGCTGATTGAAAGAGACGTCAGACCCACAGGTCCATGTGGGCACAGTCCAGGGAACGCTAGCCCCTCTGCGTCGGCCAACCTGTTCCATTGTACTAATGGATCTAAACAGGGTGAGCTGTTCGATTTGTGCTGTGCAGGTCTGACCGAGCAGACAGCCTCTCGTCATGTCAGGGCCGTGAGCGGGAGGAGAGGGAGGAGAGGGAGGAGAGGGAGGAGAGGGAGGAGAGGGAGAGCCTCTGTGCTGTGAATGAAGCCGGCTCCATTTGTGACAATGGGGAGTTGATAGCTCCAAGTGAGCGCTAATGAGAGAAGCAGCAGGAAGACCTACTTAATACGACAACTTCCCCGTCTTTATTGAGCAATTACTTTGAAGTGGCTGCTTTCTGAACAAGGAATCCTAATCAGTGATTACAGTTATTTGAGAGGCCATAAGAGGTATAATTGGTTATCGGGATCCGGAGTATTGTTAAGGGGGAGATAAACGGGGGTGGAGACGGATCCAGCTGTGACACAGGACTAATGTTAACTTTGTGTTTCAAGTAAGGGACACATTGGTAAACACTTCCAGCATATGCCTAAAGCCTGACGGAACAATGCAGAACAGACGACCCGGGAGAACAGTTCTGTGCAGGAATACAAAAGGATTAGTATGTATTCTGTGGGGGCTGAAGGTTGAGCATATGTTCACAGATTTACATATGTACAATAATATCAGAGTCACACGTGTGCAAGCACTGGCCATCTGCTCTGTAGCGACTTAGGACAAAGCCCAGCACATCATCCAACGACTCACAGGAGGGCTGGACACAGCGGAGAGATCAACTGAAGAGACCTCAAACACACACACACACACACACACACACACACACACACACACACATGTGTGGCTGTCTGTTTGGGCGCACACAATATGTTGATTCATATGAGAGCTTGGTGTTAGCGTGCACACACAACGCGCCAGGACCCCGTCAGCACAGACATTATCACGACCGTCACCCTGAGAGCTGAACAGCTCTTCTCTGATCTGAGCACAGACCGCACATGTCGCACAGAGCAGGAGGGGGGGGCATCTTTAGATGAAAGTAGTACATTGTACGAGCTGTCAGTCAATGTTAAGATGCATCTGAGTATTGATTTGTTTTCCAGCTACAATAACAGCATTGGAATAAGAGACATAGGTAACACGGTATATACTATATAATCCCATGATCAATGTGTACAGAACAACGTGCACATGTTCACGCTGTGGTCTTAGTGAGCATCTGGTGTTGAGACCCCGATGTAGTCATACGTGTATTAATCCATCTCTCGCCCTCCCCAAGCTCGATGTCTAACTTCTTAAAAAGAAGCATACTGCTCAACAACTAAACACCATTTGTCCGAGCATTTTTCAGAAATGTTATTTAATCAGAACAGAAGAGTTTTGAATTCTCAGAAGAATATCTTTGTTGTTTTTCTAGCAACTGTACAACTTCAAGCTCTGAGGAAATGTAAGTTGTGTGTCCTCATAAATGTATAACTTTAAATAGTTAATGCTGGGTTTCGACCTGGGCACTTTTTAGTTTGATACATTCCACGGCCCTAAGACCTGTGCATCACAACATGTCTGTAATACAAGAACAGCACATGTGAGAAGTGGCTTGTCTTAATGCAGTAGCTGAACAGCTGTAATCCCTTGCCGACAGAAGGTCCTGTGTGCCGCGTGCTTTATCTCCCTCCCTTCCAAGTGCTCTGTGGCAGAGGCTGAGAGGGAGCACATTGTGTTGACATCCTTATGGAGCCGCTTCATTCCATGTTCCGCTGCAGAAGAGCAGATGAGCCCCTCTCTTAATGAGCATGATACGTATCGAGGAGAGATGTATGACTTCCTTTGGTTTGGGGGTGGAAGGGAGGGGTTTGAGGTCTTTGGAGATATGCTTGCTTTAAGTGTAAAGGAGAAAACCCAAATTGGCTCCTGCTGCTCTGAGGAGTATTCCCCCGGGAGCACACTTCAGATCAGGAACAACACACGGTGGTGTGTCTGCATGAAGGAAGAGTAGAAGGTGTGCATCCTCACAAGGTGGAGTGAGGAAGAGTAGAAGGTGTGCATCCTCACAAGGTGGAGAGCTGAGCTGCAGCTCCTTCATGGAGAACCCTTTGAAGGGGCTTGTTGTATGTGAATACCTTAAACAGCTGGACCAATAGAAGGACCTAAAGCAACACGTGAAACACGGTGTATCATCTCACACGTAGAGCCAGGAGGCTTCGGACTAGAAGCTTGTGTTGCGCATATTGTTATTGGTGACGAGCAATGTCAATGCAAAAGGTCGATGGTCATTTTGCACGTGTCACCATCATGTTTTTTATAAATATAAGTACAACAGCTCATAACGTATTTTGGTAAACACTTTTTTAATTCTGAATGAGATTTTGAGTTCCTTCAAAGCAAACGACAGGGCTCAGAAAGAAGAGTTGTGACTTCACACTGTACCTTTGCATTTCATTTAATATGCCATTATTGTACACTAAATGTAAATAAAATCCTACTTTTATATTGTGTTTGTGTATTTAGCCCTTCAAATGTGTTTTGTGTCAGATAGTTTACACATTATTATCTTCACAATCAACATGTATATGTTCACCCTTTTAGTTCTGTTTTATCTTCCATTTTGAGATGTTTATATTGTAAAATTGTTTATTTTTGACAATTTTTTATTTGTAATTATGTGCAATACTTTGTTTTACATATTACCGCAACAAAAACAATTCCCAATGTGGGATCAATGAAGTATATTGTATCTTATCTTATTAAGAACGTTGGTTCTGTTGTTGTTGGTTCTCTAGGATAATATGAAGCCTGACTGGAGACTAAAACCAGGACACGGCAGCTCAACACGACAACAACTCAAACAGATAAATAACATAGGAATAATACTTTATTTAAAAAAACTAACACAGCAGCTTCAGAGTGTATGCAGCATATGTTATTAGATAGCATGTGTTCTGTCTTGTCCCATGATCATACTCAAAGCTGCTTATTCCAGTGAAACCCTTCTTTTTCAAATCGTACTCAACATAGAAACTTTCTTTGATTATGTCTGAAAGAACAGACAGGATATGAAGAAAAGATATTTTCACAATACTCTGACCCTTCTGGATGGAGCTGATATTTAGAGGAAGTGAAACGTCTGCATAAGAACGAACGACACACACGAGACAATGCAAACATCAAGTTGTACACTGTGAGAAAACGAATTATCATGAGAACAAAGAAAAGTTGAAAGTGAAGATGAAAAGAATCCCATAGTTCACGTGTGCAGACGCAACACGTCGTGAAGGTGTGTGTGGCTCTCAGCGGGCCTGTGGGCTCTACAGGGACTCACACACTCATTGGTGGATTTCCTGTCAATTCTCCTGGTGCCACCCATGAGGGACTCTGACATAACAACCGGTAGTCAGTTTGCTTCTGGCCACTCAAGCGGGGAGGAATAAAAACAGCTTCTGCACATGGTCGACACTTTTGAACTGCTCTGAGCAAACAATTAGCGGCTCTCTGGCAACTTGGCGTGAAAAGTTTGGATCAAAAACAGCACTTCACAGAGGTTTCCAACTTCCACCATCTCACCAGAAACCCTCAGCGCTCGTTACCAACAGCAGCATCGTACTGCCTTGGAAAATACACTGACATGAAATAATAAGTCATGGATTTCAGACAATATGAATGTGATAGAGATGCTGCTAAGGATGTCCCGTAAGGATGGGTTCGTACCCTTTTTGTTCAGACCGCAGGTCTTTACATTTACTTACAGTAAATATAAAGAATAAAGCATTCAAACACGACTGAGATAACACATTGAAACACGTTGCATTAATAGCAACGTGTTTCAATGGAACTACTGAGCAATATACAGTAACAATATCAATTATACTTATGTTGTGAATTGAGACTTAGATTTCTGATATTGTATTTTGGCAGAAGTGTTGTCTTGTCCTGGTTTGAAAGCTACATTGTAATAAAGTGATGTATATTGTATTCCTCCTTAAACCACTCAGTCATTATATTCACATTGCTAATGCTTATTCATCAAACATCTCATTGTGTAAATATGTTATGAAAACACCAATAGCATTCAATAGTGTTGCAATATTGATATTCTGGTAGAGGTAAAAAACATGATATCAGATTGTCTCCGTATTCCTCAGCCCTGAGTGCAAGGCAGAGGTCCTGGAGATCCCTCCACAATACCGATTAGAATGCCGTGTACACAAAGAGGGCAACATCCAATCAGAAGACGTCAGTGGACCACGAGCTTTACGCCCAGCCTCCTGCTCTGTGCCTAGTTAACACTGACGTCTAGTAAGAGAAGACTTCATAACGAGCTGATCTATGCACACAGCTGCACTCCACTCCATTGGCACAGGTGCAACACATCTTACCCAGGATACACTGCTGCAGCTTTCAGTAAACACCTAAGAGTGTCAAAGTAAACTGGAAGCTATTAGCATAAACGCTTGTGAAGTCTCTTTGTTTACAAGAGACTTTAAGAAGGCCATTGTATACCACAATGCACCTGGGCACCTGTTGCCTCCTCCGTCTGCCAATAACTCAAAGGCTTGTTCAACTATTCGAAGCTTGCCAGCGTACGATAAACAACGTGCTGGTGGCAGCCAAACTGAACCGATGGCTCTCAGGAACATACTGTTTGTTCGGAGGTCTGTTGCACTGCCTCGCATGTCCTCGGTTATTTGTGATGTTTGTCCACCTCGCTGCAGAGTCTCGAAGAGCTTCACCTTCATGTGTGTGGGTGTTAGAGTAACACAGCGCACGCTCGTCCAGCACTTTACAGCTGTGCTAAGTGACATACTCGTAACCCGTTATAGGTGGCCAACGTATACCTATCGTTTGACATCACCATATATGATGTATATACTGTAAAAAGGACACTATTCAGCCAGTTAGTGAGTTACAAATACAATCAAGCACTTTAAATCGTGATTGTTCTCTTGAAATTCAAGTGTTTTTAACGATCTGCATCCTCAAAACCCTATTCAAACAGTTCAGAGTAAAGTTCCATGCATGCATGTTGCATAAGAAGGTGCGTACAGGAGAGGAATGCTGACCTGTCTGTGCAAAAAGCAATCAGACCTGACCTGCCTGCAGCCGTGTCCCATAGAGATCAGCTTAAAGCCTCACATCTGATCTGCTGTAAGAAACTCTGAGGGTCACTTCCTCCTGCTGGGGCTCTAATCAGAACAACTTCTCCCTGAACCACGTGCGGGCCGGCTCTGTCTGAGCGCCGCCCCGCTCTTTGTCCGCTCCGTCAACACGGCCCAGACGCTCACGCCGCTCCCCGGCAGACAAAAGGGACGGCGAGGCGCCGTGCCAAATTGACTTGTCCCTCATTTTTATGCTAATCCGCAATTTTACATCAGACAGTCCCCACATTTGATATAAAAGATATTAAATAAATAAAAAAAGGAGACCCAGATAAGCTGTTCATAAAGACGTCTTATCCTTTCACAAGTGGAGATGTGTGCAGATGGCTTTACATGTGTATGTGTGCGTGTGTGTGTGTGTGTGTGTGTGTTAAAAATGCACATATGTCGACTCATTATTAAATGTTAATGTCAAAATGCTGTTGTGGTAACCTTTTGAATTTTTAATACAACATGCTGCATTCTTTAGATATTAGAAATAAGATCATGTTAAATAAAAAATGTATCAGTTTGTGTTTCTTGAATATTTCCCGTTTTGATCAACATTATAGAAGACTACAACTGAGTTGCTCCAAACGTTATATTCTAAGCGTTTCCAACTTGATGTAATTGCTGTCAGAGAACAGTGTAACAGATCAACCCAGAGCGTGGGGTGAACAGCTCCCACTGAGGTCAGGAGACTGTGGCATGCATTCACACATTTACATTTCTTTATGTTACAACATAATCTACATATGTCTCCCCTCCCGCTTTATTTACTTTCATTAATCCTCTTAGCACCCAGACAATGATTAATTGTGGATAAAATACTTTGGATTAAATATTTTGTATTAAAATGAAAAAACAAGTCTTTAATGATCATCAATCACAAATCATCAATGGGGAAACATTATTTATTTTTTATTTGCAGAAATAAATAATCTGTGAACACGGAGGTGCAGAGGTAAAGAGCCGCGATCCATTTTGTATTTTATTCTATAGAGAAGAAGCTAATCTCACCGAATGATTGTGTAATCAATTGTAAACAGTTGTGTCACATCTATCTGCAGTATGCTGGCGCAGTGTTTACAGCAGAGCCAAACCACACATGACCCCCCCCCCTGCCCTTTGGAGGTGTGCAGAGCTCTCAAAGGACCCGTCTAAGAACTTGTTTTAAACAAGGCGTAACATCTGGATCAGCAGACAGGTCACTGCTGGCTGCATTTCATAACCGTTTCCTTGTTTTGGTAATGTAGGGCTCTCTGGGGGTTCGAGGCTATATCTTACATTACAAAACATACTGCATACCGGGGGGGGTGGGGTATTCATTAATGTGATCAAATCAAATATAAAACCAAAGCTATTTACACTGCCAGGGCAATAACATTTGATCTAGTTTGTTAGAGTCCAGAGATAAGAAAACGTTGCATTTGTTCCAAAACACTCTGGTTCTATCAACTCCTCCGTCTGAAGAGATGTAAAGTGTCCAAGTCAGAGTTCAGCACCAGTCCCCAAAATGCTCTCATTGGTTGAGAGGCGTGATGACGCCCATCCTAAGTCAATACTGATCAACATCCCCCCCCCTCCTGTGACCCATGGTCTGTCTGTCTGTGTATTCAGAGCCAGTGAGAAACTGACATTCAAAATAATAATAATAAATAAGTAAATAAAAAATGCGTTAATGGCTGCGCGATAAAATAATTGTTAATGAATTAATGTGTTAACGTGATAATAATGCGTTAACTTGCCCAGCCCTAATATATATATATAAACAAACAAACATACATACATACAGTGCGGCAAAAAAGTATTTAGTCAGCCACCAATTGTGCAAGTTCTCCCACTTAAAAAGATGAGGCCTGTAATGTTCATCCTAGGTACACTTCAACTATGGAGAGACAGAATTGGGGAAAGAATCCAGGAAATCACATTGTAGGATTTGTAATGAATTAATTGGTAAATTCCTCGGTAAAATAAGTATTTGGTCACCTGCAAACAAACAAGATGTCTGGCTCTCACAGACCTGTAACTTCTTCTTTAAGAGCCTCTTCTGTCCTCCACTAGTTAACTGTATTAATGGCACCTGTTTGAACTCGTTATCAGTATAAAAGACACCTGTCCACAACCTCAAACAGTCACACTCCAAACTCCACTATGGCCAAGACCAAAGAGCTGTCAAAGGACACCAGAAACACAATGGTAGACCTGCACCAGGCTGGGAAGACTGCATCTGCAATAGGTGAGCAGCTTGGTGTGAAGAAATCAACTGTGGGAGCAATTATTAGAAAATGGAAGACATACAAGACCCCTGATAATCTCCCTCCATCTGGGGCTCCACGCAAGATCTCACCCCGTGGGGTCAAAGTGATCACAAGAACGGTGAGCAAACATCCCAGAACCACACGGGGGGACCGAGTCCATGACCTGCAGAGAGCTGGGACCAGAGTCACAAAGGCTACCATCAGTAACACACTACGCTGCCAGGGACTCAAATCCTGCAGTGCCAGACGTGTCCCCCTGCTTAAGCCAGTACATGTCCAGGCCCGTCTGAAGTCTGCTAGAGAGCATTTAGATGATCCAGAAGAGGATTGGGAGAATGTCATATGGTCAGATGAAACCAAAATAGAACTTTTTGGTAAAAACTCAACTAGACGTGTTTGGAGGAGAAAGAATGCTGAGTTGCATCCAAAGAACACCTACTGTGAAACATGGGGGTGGAAACATCAGGCTTTGGGGGTGTTTGTCTGCAAAGGGACCAGGACGACTGATCCGTGGAAAGGAAAGAATGAATGGGGCCATGTATCGTGAGATTTTGAGTGACAACCTCCTTCCATCAGCAAGGGCATTGAAGATGAAACGTGGCTGGGTCTTTCAGCATGACAATGATCCCAAACACACCGCCCGGGCAATGAAGGAGTGGCTTCGTAAGAAGCATTTCAAGGTCCTGGAGTGGCCTAGCCAGTCTCCAGATCTCAACCCCATAGAAAATCTTTGGAGGGAGTTGAAAGTCCGTGTTGCCCAGCGACAGCCCCAAAACATCACTGCTCTAGAGGAGATCTGCATGGAGGAATGGGCCAAAATACCAGCAACAGTGTGTGAAAACCTTGTGAAGACTTACAGAAAACGTTTGACCTCTGTCATTGCCAACAAAGGGTATATAACAAAGTATTGAGATGAACTTTTGTTATTGACCAAATACTTATTTTCCACCATAATTTGCAAATAAATTCTTTAAAAATCAGACAATGTGATTTTCTGGATTTTTTTTCTGGAATTGGTGGCTGACTAAATACTTTTTTGCCCCACTGTATGTATAGGCTAATTATAAGTATTCTACGTTATTTTCAATCATCTCAGCCTCAGATGAAACTTTGTATGATTATAATTCCACACTTTAACCCTGTTGCAATAGAAAACAACTAACTAATTAAATACAGTAAGTTACACGTAGAAACGATCAGTAAATGTGTTCATTGCATAATATCTTGTGGCACTAGAACTTTTTTTAGGAAAAACAAACCCTCAGTTCCCAGGGGCCTAAAAGAGCCGAGCATGCAAGGCTTCCTGGACTCACACATGCTAACCACAGTCCTGCTCTGTAATCTGTATGACAAGTTAGGCATGCAACAAGGCCTCACAATGCTAATACGTGATTGTAATTATGAAGCAAATGTGCAAAGAATGCAAGGCCTATAACCTCCACTCTAAACGTGCACAGAGGCAAAGAAAGGAGAGTGATTTGCCCACTAACAAAATATTGATGTGTATCCATCAGAGGACCCGCTGCCAACTAAATTCACACACCATTGATCTGTACTCAAAGGATAATTAAGCAGAATATTTGAGTTCAGTCAGAACACACCTTAACAATCCAATGTTCTGATACTTATAGAAACAATGGCCACAACATAAAAAAAGATCGGTGTTGCAATGAACAATAATTACAGTAGGGATGGATGAAGCAGTGTGTCCGTGATCAGCATCATTAGGTATGATACGATTCTGTTCTCCAGCCCTCTTTTTATATCAATGAGCTTTTTAGGATTGTATAAATACATCAAATGATTGCTCTATAAAAGTAATGCTAAACAGCTCTGCTATGTGATGTGTATTACTTGAACTAATACCATAATATTCTTCAATAATTGTGTTTGAAAGAGTTGCTTTTAAATTGAAATATTAAGACATATAAAGCTGGTGTTTTACCCACAATCAATAGAAGACACGAGCACTCCTCAGGTCAATGTGTTCCTGACGGAGAGCTGCACACTTCATTGTTCAGAGAAATAACTCAGTTAAGAAGAAGTGGAACATGATTGGGGACTGAAACCAAAGATGGAGAAAAAGTCAGATGTTTGTAATAAAAGAGATGTTGGACAGTCTGGACCCGGTCTGATCAGGCAGAACAGTGAAGACGACAGTTCTCAGCTGACTTTAGGAGCGTAATTAAAGCAGTTCTGCGCTAACGTTGCCGTTGTTCCTCTGGAGCAGTGGTCTTCACTATTTTTTACATGCGAGCCGCATTGATAGGACAAAGTCAATAGGAGAGCCACTTATACCGCAAAGTATAAAAAGCTGCATACAGTTATAATAAGCATGTCTGCTTATTAATCTGTCATCCCACCCAGAACATACAATATGCAATGCAGCCAATCAATACTATAATGCCAAGCGCATTTGAGCACTCGGAAAAGCGCAATATAACATAAATGCATTATTATTAATAAGCAGGGGTGCACATAACTTTCGTATGCCCCTTTCACACGAACGCGGTTCCAGGGCCGGTTCGGAGCTAAAGCCTGATAAGCACCGGTTTTTCCTGGTCTCACCGCAGCGGAGCTGGCTCTAAGCACCGAAAACTGGTGCTTACCAAGCACCGAAAACCGGTGCCAAAAAATTGTCGCTGTAGAAGCAAGAACCACATACGTCACGCTTAAGTCGGAGGGGGGAGAGATTAACCTGAGCTAACAGTTAAAGGCGAGTACGGCAAATCAAAGTTGAAATAGGCAGTAGCGCTGAGCAAAGTGACTGGAACGCAACCACACGCTTATAAAAAAAACACACTTTATAAAGTCAGGCAACACTAACCAGACTTCGTGTGATTCTGTTTAATTGTACCTTACTTTGACCATCCGTTCGCTGTTATTGATCATTGTGGAGAGAGGCAGACGTGTTGTTTTGTATTATAGCAGCTATCGGATGGAATCAATACATGGGCTGCACAGGTTGTCATGTTCGACTATCACAAGTAGAATCATAATGAAAAATACGCCGGTAAAATGTGCCTGTAGAAAACGGCTTATGCCACAATAGGATAGCAGCAACAAGTAGTCAAGTTATAGTCAGTTTAGCTTCGGTTGCTATGCTAACATCACCCATTTTATACCAGAGAAACTTTAATAACAGCGTTGTAATGCCAAACAGCGTCAATTCAGACTGAAACACATTCACTTATGGGGAACTGGGGATATGCATCAGCTGCTTGTGTGAGTCGGACAGTGAATACTTTACAGCGGCCGCTGCCGTGTGAGCTAACGGGAGAATAAACTCCTGTCGAAGAGCAGCCAGCGCTGCAGCGGTCGGTAAATGCTGCTGAAACACATGAATAAACAATGAACCACGGCACTCTGGAGAAAAGTATAAGGTTGGAGAAGTCGTTATTTAATTTACTCTGGATTTGTATGATTAAAAGCAACACGATCATCGACCCGACAAAGTCCCCTGTTGTTGTTGTTGTTGTTGTTGTTGTTGTTGTTGTTGTGAGCGCCGTTGGGGAGAAAATCACCGACGTAAACGGGGACATCACTACGCAGCAGCAACAGTCGGGCTCTGGGCGGTGTGAACAAAACGGGGGCTGAAAAGAAAAACCGGTTCCGAACCAGAAGAACACAAGCACGGAGCTAGAACAGGAACCCCGTTGGTGTGAAAAGGGCATTAGTGAGTTACTCAGATGAGTACCAGGAGACGGCGTTTGGTACTCACCCCACATGAAGCATGGTGTTAATAAGTGCAGTCTTCCTCACTGTGCTCCTCAGTGTCTCCTTCACTGTCCTCTATTTCCACTTCTTGCATGGTAGATGATGAAGATGATGAAGATGCACCTCCCTGTCTCTGTTTAAGCCTCCGATTTGCTGTCTCAAAAACTTGTTGACAAAACTGTGAAGTCCTTGCATTTCCTGAGGCCAAGTTGAAGGATCAAATACTAATAATAATAAAAACTTGAATTTGTATAGCGCCTTTCATAACCTCAAGGTCGCTTTACAAAGAAACATACAAGGACAAGACATAAAAAACATAAACATAAAACAAGGGGGCAGAAATGGAAGTGTAAGTGGGGTGGGGGGGGAGTGAGTTATTGTTGGAAGCGAGTTGGGGAATGGAGAGCAGGCCGTAGTCTGAGGATCGAAGGGTGCGGGACGGAATGTATGGGTGGAGGAGATCTGTGAGGTACTGAGGGGAGAGGGCATAGAGGGATTTGTAGGTGAAGAGGAGGAGTTTGTAGGTGATGCGGGACTTGACCGGGAGCCAGTGGAGGTTGAATAGAGTGGGGGTGATGTTCTCCCAGGGCTTGGTGCGTGTGAGTACCCTGACAGCTGAGTTCTGTATGTACTGGAGCCTGTTCGGGGTTTTGCTGGGAACCCCGGACAGGAGTCCGTTACAATAGTCGAGGCGTGAGGTAATGAAACAATGTATCAGCTTCTCAGCAACAGAGTCGGACAGTGATGGCCGGACTCTTGAAATATTTCTGAGGTGGAATCCAAGACAACACCAAGGTTGCAGACCAGAGGGGATGGGGAGATGTTGAGGAGCAGATCTCCAACCTTCCCGAGCAGTGCCTTGGGGGCCACAACCATGAGCTCAGTGTTATCACTGTTTAGTTTGAGTAGGTTGGTGGTCATCCAGGTTTTAATTTCGCGTAGGCAGTTGATTAGTGACTGAGGGGGAGATGGGCAGAAGGTTTTGTGCTTAGGAGTGGAAACAGAGACCATGGCTGCGAATGATATCACCAATCGGAAGGATGTATATTGTGAATAGAAGGGGACCGAGCACCAAGCCTTGGGGGACTCCATGGTTGACAGAGGCACAGGGGGAGCTGCAGCCAGCGTGTGTGACAAACTGTGTCCGGTCCGAGAGGTATGAGTGGTAGAAGGAGAGGGCGGAGTGAGTGAGGCCAAGGAGTTCAGACAGGCGGGTGAGGAGGATATTATGGGAGATGGTGTCAAAGGCTGCAGAGAGGCCAAGGAGAATTAGTGTAGTGACTAAGAAATGATCACATGACTTGAAGTCATATCTGATTTCAGATGTGGGAAGTAACTAAGTACACTTATTCAAGTACTCTACTTAGGTACAATTTTGAGATACTTGTACTTTACTTGAGTATTTCTATTTTATGCTACTTGTACTTACTCCACTACAGTTCAGAGGTAAATTGGGTACTTTTACTCCACTATGTATCGAATACCTTTAGTTACTTCACAGATCTGGATGAATGATGTGAAATATAATCAAGTGTTAAATCAGACTTTAGTTCCACCTGGAGTAAATCCACAAGCTACTAGGGCTGTGCATCTTCACTGGTCTCACGATTCGATTCGATTACGATTATCCTGTCAACGATTCGATTCGGTTCGATATCCCGGTGCATCCCGGTGCATCACGATTCATACCAATGCGTTGCATCCTCAATGTTCTATATTACTGCACATGGCTTATTTTTCATCAATGCATACATGCAGTAAATACATATGAACTATATTTTTATTATTTAGAAAGTGCTTCAGAAATCAATAACATAAATGTCTTGACATTAATTTATAAACCAAAATAAATGAGTTGTAGCCTCCGTGTTTGAAGTTGTTCCATCCTCAACAACAAAAAGCTAATGCTTCTGCAGTCTAGCTGCAGCTTCAAGCCACGGTCTTCTGTTAAGAAAGGACACTGAATGTCCTGAATGTGGCATCACACACAGGACTTGAGTCTGAACACAGCAGACAACAGGAGTATTATACAAACAAAAATAGTGCATGTGGGTGCACACTTACATTCTCTGTCTTACTGTTACATAAATAAAATAGATAAAACGTTGCTTCCTGATTTTCCGGCCGCGTCTTTACTATAACGTTTTTTTTTCTGTCACTTTAATATCAAATCGGTCTGTGACGCAGAGATCAGGGAACAGACGTGACAGCGGCACAGCAACACCAAACACGGAGCAGTCTGCTTTATCCACCAACACAAAAACACCTGTCCAGAACCAACAGCAGAAGGACCCACTCTGAATCACTCCGTGTCGCTGCGGCTCAGAGACACAGGGATTTATGTTTTTCAAAAATAATCGCGTTACAATCATGTCAGGTTTTTGGTGGATTTAATTAAGTCTTGGATTGTAGAGTATGAATGTCCTCTAGCAATTTTCAGACGATATATACGTGTGTAAAGTTTGTGAAGGCAGGAGGAAAAAAGCTTCCGCGATCACCGTCTCCTCTGTTCCTCCAAACCCCGCCCCCTCCCTAATAATGAGTGACAGGCTGATAGTGACCCGATAGAAACTTTATTATTCACTGAATCACTGAGATATAATTAAGCTAACTTAATCTCATACATTCATGGGATTTATGTAACAGTAAGACAGAGAATGTAAGTGTGAACCCACATGCAGTATTTTAGTTGTTATATGCTGTTGTAAATACTCCTGTTGTCTGCTGTGTTCAGACTCAAGTCCTGTGTGTGATGCCTCATTCAGGACATTCAGTGTCCTTTTTTTAACAGAAAACCATGGCTAGAAGCTGCAGCTAGACTGCAGAAGCATTATTTTTTTGTTTTTGAGGATGGAACAATTTCACACACAGATATAGGGAGACTAGACCTATACAATTCGTTTATTTTGGTTTATAAATTAATGTCAAGACATTTATGTTAGTGATTTCTGAAGCACTTTCTAAATAATAAAAATAGAGTTCATATGTATTTACTGCATGTATGCATTGATGAAAAATAAGCCATGTGAAGTAATATAGAAAATTGAGGATGGAACGCATTGGTATGAATCGTGATATCGAATTGAATCGAATCGTTGACAGGATAATCGTAATCGAATCGAATCGTGAGACCAGTGAAGATGCACAGCCCTACAAGCTACCCTGCAGTCTACAAAGTCATTCAAACTAGCTGCACCTTTACCAGCTTTGAGAACACTTTCATGATCAATCATTATAAAACATATCATATATTATTCTGAAATGGACCAATCTGCACAACGACTACTTTTACTGTCGCTACTTTCACAATATTTTGATGATCATACTTTTCTACTTTTACTTGAGTAACATTTTGAAAGCAGGACTTTTACTTTAACAGAGTATTCCTACACAAGATCTGAGTACTTCTTCCACCTCTGTCTGATTTCAAACTCATCCATTAACACCCTAAGTTTGCAGCTGTGGTTTTTGCTCCACCTTGCTGTAAATAAAACTGCAGCAGCTTGACCACAGAACATGAACGTTGCGATCAGCTGATTTTGCGCAGTTCTCCAGTGTGTGCACGGGGCACAGAATGTGCACAGGGGAGTCTCCCTTGCCAGTTGGCGTAGTTTTGGCACAATTATGTTGCACACACCGACGTTAACAGCAGCCCTGTCTGTGCACACGGCACCAACTCTGTCGTCCAGTGATCTAAGCCTGCCTCCTGTAAAGCTTCACAGGTCCGTCGGTTATGGCCAGCGCGGCTCGGCCAGCAAACAGTTCAATCAGTCCAAGAACGTTCGAAGATTTATTGCAGGGAGCAAAACGCCAAAGTGGCTGCTTAAATGTATTTTAGATTTTTTTTGGACATGTCAATAGTTTACTCCACTGAGTGTTGACAAGAAACACATGTAGACGAAATATGTGTTTTGTTTTGATGACCTATCAAGTAAGCAAAGACGCTTAGTGACACAAGTGACGTTACGCATTTCAGATGTTTACCGCGCATGCGTACCTGCGTTATGTGCACCCATGTCTTTCACCCCTTTATTTAGCCTACCGTCATGCGAGCCACCAATTAAAGCTTGGCGAACCATATGAGGCTCGCGAGCCGCGCAATGAGAAGCCGCTCAAAGTTCTAATTATATAAACTTTGCCCTCGATTTCCTTCGACCTTTCAACATGTAACCAATCAGATGACAACTGTATGGAGCACGCAAACAGGGAAGGTAACCATAGAAACAAAACTAGCTAGCTGGCTAACAAACGTATCATGTGAAGACTGCTTTAAGATTAACTCCAGCTAGTGGAAATAGTGATTGAGTGGTTTCTCCTGGTGTTACCTGCAGGGTCCGAGTGGGTGGGCTCCCCTGCATGTTTGTAAGGGTTGAACTTGGGCTTCGGTGCGACCACAGGGGCAAATTTCTTCGGTGCTTGCTGCTGGGAGATGGAGATGCTCGCACTGCCCAGAGTAGTCTCCATCCTGGCAGCCACCTGTCCCGTCTGGTCATCATTGTTCCACATGGTTCTGATGAAGAAAGACCAAAGTTAATCAAATTGGAGCTGGGACTTGTGAAGTCAAGAACGACATGATGTCAACATGGAGTCTCTAAGGACCTTAGAGCTAATGTCAGAAGTGAGCAAACTTCACTACGGATCACAGTAAGATGAACCAATGCCAGAGCATGAAAGAATCCAGCACCAAACTATGAACACAACAACATCAATCTTGTAGAATGTTCATTCTAGAGGATAGAATGATCCGTTTCCTTAAGGACAGGAGCACCAGTGATGTTAGGGTTATGGAAGTAAGAAGTCTGGACAAAAGTCAAACTGAAGAAGTCCTTAAAACAGCAATAGTTTAACTACAATGTCCTAAAATCATCACTTTTAATAAAGCAATACGAATATATGTTGTATAGCATTAGAATATTTATGTTGTATTGCATTAGAATATTTATGTTGTATAGCATTAGAATATTTATGTTGTATAGCATTAGAATATATATGTTGTATAGCATTAGAATATATATGTTGTATAGCATTAGAATATATATGTTGTATAGCATTAGAATATATATGTTGTATAGCATTAGAATATTTATGTTGTATAGCATTAGAATATATATGTTGTATAGCATTAGAATATTTATGTTGTATAGCATTAGAATATATATGTTGTATAGCATTAGAATATTTATGTTGTATAGCATTAGAATATATATGTTGTATCGCAATGATTTGAATATAAACAAAAAAGGTTTTTCAAATCAATGCTATAACAGACAACTGAGCAGCTAAACTGCTAAACAAAGTTACCACATGCTACATTAACAGTGTCCAGGTAGTGTGGGGGGTTACGGTTGTTTGTAGGCTAGGCAAACTAATCCTAAAAATAATGATGCTGCATGTGTAATTTAGTTCCTTCAGACGCTGTGCCTAATGGTGCGTTCACACCGGACGCGATGCGCATATTCGCTTCGCTCTAATCGCTCTTATCGCATCGCTCTCTAAACGCTCGAGTTTCACCGCGGCTGTCAGCTGTGTTTACTTGCATCATTCAAACAAGACTCGCTGGCCAGGGGGCTAGAACCACAACAACAAAATGAACATATTTTACCGTGATTTAATTGGAACACACGTTTCAAAATGATGCTGAAGTAACAACATTCTGATACCGGTTAGGAAAAACCATGAATTAATGCTTTGACAAGTCTCCAGACAAGACGGCAGGCGAAAAACCTTTGCGTGTTTTCTGAATGGAGATCGGATTGATCAGGCTAAGCTAACGTTGTATATGCTCCGTCCACACTGTTACGACCCTGGTCGTTATGTGTATTGTGTGTAGAGATGTTTCCCTCCTCCTGTGTCTGTGTGTGTGTGTGAGCAAGCAGGTGGTGCCCGTTAGCTGATTAGCTACCTTCAACAGGCTGATTGGTCCACCTGAAGAAGAGGGGAGCATTTAAGCTGCAGCCATGCAGTCACTGCGCCGCTCTCTCCGACTCAGCTTCTCCTGCTCCCAACTGTTGCGTATTTATATCTGTCCTTTTGTACTTCTGTCCTGGTATATTTTGTAAACCTTGGAAGGATAGACATAACTTTAACCTGTCCTTGTTGGACACGCCTTAAGTCTACGTGAAAGTGTGAAACCCTTTTTCTTTTGGTTGGTTCTCGGTTTCTCCTGTTTTTACGTCAATGTAGGTAAGAGTCCTGTATGTTTATTTTCTTATTTGTTAGGCAAGATTTTTTTGTTCAGAGATTTGTTTGTTTTTGTGGGTTGTTGCACTTAAAAAGAAAACTTTGGTAATTAAATTTACCAAAAGGCATTCACTGTCTCATTGTCTATGTTCTTGGGAGTGGGAAAAGAGGAGAGAGTGCACATTTTATGCTGCGCCTAGGTTCCCCTAGATCTGGGCGTAACAACACTCACAACAACGTCCTACAGACATAAATAAACCATTGACTAGTATTCGCCATGACACAGAAAGTCTGTGGTTTGTTCATGTTGAACCTTTGTCTATTCTGAACAGATATGAGAAGCTGTGAGCTCTGAGTGCTAGCTGTTAACGGCTGATGTTTTGGTTTTATGGTTCAACGTCAGGCTGAGATCCTTAGCGCTAAATGACTACCGCGAGAGAAACTCAGATAAACACTGCCGTGATCCAGTGGCGAACCGTCAGGGCCTTCAAGGTAGGGGCGGGCGATATGACGATATATATCGTCGTGACGATATTAGGTCTCCACGATATGCTTTTTCAGAGATATCGTATCTATCGTGATAAAAACAAACTTGAACAAAAAAAGCTGATGTGAAAGACATGCTCTAAAGCTGTCTAGTCAAGATTCAGACAGTATTGCACTTCATTTATTGTCTTGGTTGATTCTGTTGTCTTATATTTTATTTTATTTGCATGCATATGAAACACTAACCATTCCCATTGAGATCATTAAAACTGTCATTTGAACGGCGATCAAGCCTGAAGCCACAGAGACGGACACGATCCCCTGTCCGGCTAGGGTTAGGGTTAGCCAACACACTCTCACTCCCTAATCGTCCAGGAGCGACGTTTGGTCAGTGTCCGTGGCATGCAGTTGTGATGCTCCTAGGCTCCTTCAGCTTCATAAAAGGGACGCAAATAGCTTTCAAGTGATTGCAATGTATTCCCATCTGCGGCGGGATTTGACGCTCATGGAAGCACGGCATTCGTTTGTGTCGGCTGCCCTTAAAGGCAATGTGAGCGTCCATTCTCATTGGATAACGGAGGATTGTACACCCGGAAGTAAGTACTCCTCTTACTGTCAATTGATTTTACAGTGATATCTGCACTACTCATCGACTAAAAAACACCAGATTATCCTTGATAATTACACAACATTGAGTGGTTTAAATTGTGTGCAATGCTTTTGTATTTTTCCCCTTCGATTCGGAGAAACAAATATTGTTTCGGAGTAAAGGATGGCAGAAGACACTACACTACCCAGAATCCCCAGCTATCGTTTGGACTACACCATGTGCTCTGTTTGACAAACCCCGTTTTTTTTCACTATTCATTCCAATGTCTGGCGTCTATGTATCTTCAAATTTCTCCCTGCAGAAAAAAAAACATGGCCGAACTTCGTTTTATTCTCGGTGGAAAATGCCTATTTTAAAGTTAGTTTGATTATGTGTGCAGTGGATGTACATGATCTTTAGTTTGCTAGTTATTCATTTCAGAAATAAAACCAGCTTGAAATGCTATTTTGGTCTGTTAATCCTTTTTGTTTTAGTTTCTGTTACCTTGTAGGTGCTTGTACTGTTAAGTAACTTGAAAAATAACCATAATAACCGACATGAAAAAATATCGTGATTGTGATTTATTTGCTTGAAAAATATCGTGATAATATATTTTTCAATATCAGAGAATACCCTGGAACACTCAGAGAAAACAAACAAAATATTGATTTAATTATAGAAATAAAATGTATATAAAATGAATAAATGAGAATCGTATCTGTGTTGTTGATCTGTAATATTACAGTGTTACATTGATTTGTTTGTCCTTCTCGGACCATGCACTACGCATTTCAGTGGTTTTGTGTTTGAAAAGAAAGCAACCAATCAGATCTTGTTCTGGGTCTCTGGGTAGAATATCCTTCAACCAAGGTATTCTACATCCTTGATCGAATGCCCTGGCCGTTGCACTGAATGAGAGCGTGCGTTTGGACTGACAGTTTGATCAAGCAATCATATATTGATTTGTAGCCAATGGGCGTATTCTTTCAGAGTTTCCCTCAGTTCCAGGGTGTTCTAGAAGGCCCGCTAGTTAACTGGCTCGAGACAGAGGATCTAGATCAGGGGTACTCAAATACAAATCTTAGAGGTCCAAAATAAATGTTTCAATAAGACAAAGGTCCATTTATTACGGTCATTCAAACTTTTAAACAATTGCAACAAGATTCTTAACACGAGGTTGCAAAAACAAAAAGTCTCTGTATGCAGCAGTTTTCATTGTTATTGTGTCTGTGCGTGACCCCTCAGAGTCGCAGTGTAAGAGCTGCAGTTATGAATAAAGGCAGAGCCCTCTTTCATTCAGCATTCCCATTATTGCTTTATACATGTCTTGCCCCCTTGTGTGTCCACTGAGGTTCCTCAGGCCCAACACATCTTCAACAAACTCCCCCTTTGACTCATAACAACTCACAAACACCAGCAACTGAGCATTGTCAGTGTGTCAGTGGACTCACCCACAGCTAAGGAAATGTACTGTGCATTTTGTATTCCATCACAAAGCTGATGAATCAAATCACCAGCCAGTATTTATGTTCTTCTGGTTGCTGTGGAATCTGAGAGGGGGGTTTGCTTGATCTGACCTGTTATTTCCTCTTTGTGTTTGCCTTCAACCTGGTCTCCATCACTTCAGTCATGCATTCTTTTATACTTCAGTTATTATCCAGTGGAGAGTCCTTACCTATTAACCTAGTTAAATCAAAGTGGTTACTTTCTGTTGGCTGGGCAGTGTAGTTTTACACACCGTCTTATTTGACTTTCTCAGGACTTAAAACTGTTTTTTGGGGGCAGACCACTCAAAGAAATAAATATATTTACACGTAAGGTCATCATCTTAATAGTTTTGTATGCTCATCCGTGAGCAGAGCATCACGTTGACGTGTATTACAGCTGAATGCGGCGATTACCATTTTGTTCAGCAAAACGCCTCACAAACGTATTAAGATCAACAGCTTTAGTGCGTTTTGATTCCATGCTGAGTACAGCCACACTGAGAGTCTCTTCTCTGTCAGACCGCAAATACCTCATTCCTTCAGTGCTTGGGTCCGAATGCTTCTCGTTTTGCGGCGTCCCGTTCAAATGAAATCGCCGCCAACCATATGTCCACGCTCGCGCCAGGACCGGGGCAGGGGTTACATGACGTGCATCTTGTGCTGCATTCAGTTGCACTCGGACATTAGAGACTTTCTCTCATAAATGTCCGATGAGCGCTGTTTGCAGTCTATGGACATAGCGGATCATTTTGACTCGTTGCGTTGTGGCGATGTCTCGCAGATAACACAGATAATACATATGAAAAGTATAATTTGCTCAGAGTCCAGAGACAGTTGTGGTTCGGTCCGGATCCGGACCGGAGTCCGTACTTTGAGGATGCCTGATCTAGATGAATGCGACAAAGCAATGCATGCCGTTTTATTGTTTATAACGTTGACATCACAAGTGCAACAGGTGAAGATGAAGTTGTTGCGGAATTGTTGTGAGTACCCTTTTCAAGACGACAAATCAATGAAAAGACGGACATTATAATGCTGCGGGGATTAAACACCATATCATGTTCCAAACCACATCAAGCATTCTCTCTGAAACAGTATGGAGCTCAAACGCTTTCTCTCTCACGGGTTTACCACAAGGTGAGTACCTTTTATATCCGGCTTCTTTACACATACTCTCTGAAGTACAGTGTTAGCTCTGAGTGTTAGCGATGCCAATGTAAACACAGACCATATTACTTCCCAAACACGACGGCCATTGTTTCTTTAGTAATGTCGTCATGATGCAGCAAATCTGGATCAGCTCCGTTGTACCCCTGTTTTTAGAGATGTGGGTACGGAGGACAAGAGAGAGGGTTTGATTTTCTGACACCTATTTATAATAATAATAATAATCCTTATATTTATTATAGCGCTTTACTCTCAAAGCGCTTTACAAATACACATACAGATCATACATACATGTAATGGTCATCTACTGTGGAAAATACCCACAGGAGCAAATTTGGGTGAAGTGTCTTGCCCAAGGACACAACGGCCTGACGCAGTGGGGCAGGAGCAGGTTTCGAACTGGAGTTCCCCAACGCCCCCTTGATCTGATGATCAAACGCACAGACCACTGCGCCACCCGTCCCTTATGTATAAAAGACATCAAAAAGGGCATTTTGCACAATAGGAGACCTTTAAATAATTAAACCGTTTCAAACCAGTGTCCTATAGGTGCAAGAGTCCTGGCTGAATGTATTTCTCCCTGTAGCTGACCCGTATTTTTTGATAAAAAATATTTGTATTGTGTTTCGACCATGCATAAACAGTGTTTATCATTTAGAGATGGAAAGCAAAATATATGCATACAAATGAGACAGTGGTCTGTACTGATTGTACAAAGAGAACAAATAATTAGAAAGAACACAAACAAACAATAACGACTAAAGTATTCCCTACATTCACTGCCAGTGAGCCTCATACACACCATTTCTCATACACACCATTTCTCATACACACCATTTATCATACACACGATTATTTCCCAGGAACATTGTTAGATGAATATATATGTGTGTAATACGTATGCACAAACATGCAGCAAATACCTATACTCATACACATATACTGTAAACATACACACATACACACATATTACAGATACTGCAGATCGGCTATACCAATAGCAGATTGTTTTATGGAGTGTGGAATGCATTAAAAAAAGGTTCCCAGGATTCCTGAAATGTCCTGTTTGAATACAAAAGTGAATATCTGATCTTTTCAAGTTGCATGCAGGACATAACATCCGTCAACCACTGTGAATGAGTGCTGACCCGTATTTTAAACAACACCTGCAGCCTTGCTAGCAGGTCTGTGTGGCTGTACTTTACACATCATTGTTTGAGATACATGCTAACTTTAGCATGCTAACATTCTCAATGTCCTTACATGCTGATGTTTAGCAGGTATGTTTACAACGAGACTTTAGCATCATAGTATTCTAACATTTGCTAGTTGGCATTAGAATGAAAAATAGGCCAATATCTGAGGCGGATGGGATGTCTTTAATTATGCAGATATTAAAAGGATATCAGCTCAATAGAGAAGTTACCAGCAGCTTGTAGTTATTTAACTGCCGGCACTACACTGTATAATCAGGTCATATAAGTCCAATTGTTAAAACCTCACTTGGCCTTGTGTTTTTAAAGTGAACTGTTTACAGTGTACAACACTACACATGTGAGACCTAGTTTCTGAGTATTACTAAGGACACAGGTGCATTCCCTCTCTCCATAATGATATGTGTAAGAACTATTGAGTCAGATTATTAAAGCAGAAAGTACAAAACAAGGTAATACACACATTGTTCTGACAAGCATCCATGTGTCTAATTTAATAAAGTGTCAAAGAGGAAATGAAATCACTTTGAACTCAGAAGCTTTCTTTACTTGCATCCTTCTTGCAATGCCTACACCAGAACAACAGATCAAAAAAGAGCTGCGAAAACAACAAAGTCTCTTCAAACCAGAAAGACTTCACAACAGAAAAGCATTCATAAATGACCCTTCAGTGTTGTTACAGCTGTCATAAAGATCAATCAGTGTCCATAAGAGGTTTACAGAGGGAATCGTTCATTTTCTAATTATTTATTTACAATTCATTCATTCATGTTTGTTGTTTCTTAAGGTGGGGGACACTTGAAGTTATCACATCAATATCTAATCAATATAATGACTTGTATGCTTCTCTATTTGGACTCGTGTTGGTCTTAATACAGTTGCACTGGAACCAGAGGGAGAGACGTTGCCGTGGCTGAGGACACACACATCCAGTATTTCACCATCGCATTCTGAAATCACTTGAAATATTTGAACTATTTATACGGCGCGCTTTTTCCCATCATTCTTTTTGTTTGCGTTTGTTGTGATGTGTGTTGCTGTTTATTATCCTCAGTCTGACTGATACAGGGTTTACATTCTTTCTCCGGAGCACGGGAGAAAAGAGCCCACGCACAATCATCTTTTAATATCTGCTCAAATCCCCGCTCCTCCTGCCGCCTGCATGCTGAATACTTTTGATATTTTTCCTGCTCTTAATGCTGCGATTCAGACACGCACTGATGTCTCACACCCACCCGTCTTCTCAATGCAAAGGCTTTCATTTCTCAACGCTCAGATGGCTAACAAAATAAAAGATGAATTAAAAAGGAGGGAAACGAGGAGAAATTATCTTAGAATGTGTGAGTAATACATGACATGTTGAATGGTTTGTGTGTTTCGGTGTGGTTACGTTTTGTGTTACATGATAGCAAATAGTTGTCAGTGGGGTGTCACTTCACAGTGAGCCCAACAGCGGACATCTTAAACCCACTGTTATTTCAAGTGAGCTACAGTCATTACTATGTATGAGCCATTTGGAAAAACACCTCATATACTTATCACTTTATTCAAAGATTTCTTTTTGCTTCTTCTCTATTTCAACTGTATAATCTTAAAAGTCACTCAGTCTTAATCCGAAGTCTACGTTCTATTAGAGAAATGGTCTCTAACAAATATTGCTAACGGTTTAGAAACAGGATCAAGGACGCTATTTCTGAAAAGAAATGTTTTGGATTTTTATTGATGGAATGTTTTCACTTTGTAGCGCCTCCATTGTGTTGAGAGGCAGAAGTCTCAATGAGGTATAACTGAACATCACCAACATAAAATAAAGACTAAATGATACCCACAAAGATAATAATAACATTTGGATATTTCAAAATGTAATAAGACCATAGCTTAAGGTACATTTCTCAATATATCAACAGATCCTGACAGTTTGCCATCACCCATTTTGAAATCATGAGACATAAGTGGAAATAAAAAAGTGACTGTGGTCACATGTAAAAGGTAGACTCTAGAAACCTACTCAGCAGAGTACTTGAGGCTCTAACAGACGTACGGGAACAGCACATATAGTTTCAGCTTTGTCTGTTGACACCTCCCATGTGTTTTCACCAATGTTCAAACCCTGTGCATCCTGGAGCACTTAGTTCCAGCATTCACGTTGTTTTCTCTCTCTGCGGAACAGTGAAAAAGTGTATTGCTTTTGTTTAGTTTTAATGACATGCTCTCTGCATTCTGGTTTTCCTTGTTGTTCAAAGATAATAACAAGAGAGTAATGTGATGCGTCTCCACTTGTACACAGTGATACCACTGGTGAATGGAAGGACTTGTTCAGTGACCAGGACATCTTGTAGAATCACATTCCATTTAGTCTATGATCAAATTCAAGCCTCATTGTTTTAATGCGGCTAGATACATTCTCTTTATAAACCACACAGCCATATATATATATAAAAATCCTTTCTATGTCAATGTTGCCTTTCATATTGGAGTGAAGCACTTTAGGACTGGAGAAACTGTGACGGGTATACTGTAGTTGTGATTCATGCCGAGGATGAAATGATTGTATCAGGTCAGCGCAGTCATGTGACTGGTGAGGGTCTCATCGTGCGGAGGTCTTTCTTTGCATCCTGTTGGACCCATCTGCCGCCTTGAAATCAGGGCCTTGTTTAGATGTCTTCATAATGTCCTGTATGTGTTTGCATGTTAGACCTGCTGCAGCTTCTGCCCCCTGCCTTCTAACCACATCTGAAGCAGATTGAGATACACAGGGAAACAACGAGAACCAAGCAGGACAAGCAACTCCTCACCTGCACTGAGAAAAGAACGGTCACTTCTTGCTTTGATTCACTATTAAATGTGCCATTAACCATTTATTTGGTTACATTAACCGTCCAACAGTGAATTGCACTTAGATGTGTAATATCACCATTGCTCTCTTTCACTTAATTTTAATTTGAATTATCTATTCATATTTATTTATTTGTTGTTTCAATTATACTTTTTTGTGTATTCCTTTACCTAAAATGTATTCTCATTATCTCTCAGTGTAATACAATCCATAGAAGCTTTATTGGCCATATTTCAAAGCACACTGTACAAGGTGGTACAATAGTTTAAACATTAGTTTAAACCATTCACAATATCATGTTGTTCAACATGTAGGACAGAAGCTGATGGATATACTCAACCAAGGATGGTTGATTTGATTGTGGGGAAATGTATAGTGTGGGCCGGTAGGAGTGTTGTGCGTACGGTCACACGGCCGCCTGGGTCCACACAGAGCAGAACTGGTTGTGTGTGTTCTGTCACCGGTCTCCTCAGGAGCATGCTGCACTTCTCTTTGCGCGTGTTGTGTTCCAGACGGTGATGTGGTTCTGTTCTGGTGTTCCATGGTGTGGCTGAGTCTGAGTGACGTGTGGTCAGAGAGTGGACTCAGGAGCAGCACATTGTGTGGGGTCTGAGAGCTCTTCGCTTTATTAACTTTGACTTCGTCTTCGTAATCGCCCGCTACTTCATCAGCTAAATAATGCATCTGCTTACCGCTCTTCTGTTTCAGCTTCGATGTGTTCAGCGATACAAACTGAAAGTCCCTCCCGTGTGCAACGTGAGAAGACGAGAAGCGTGCCTAAGCGCAGCCGAATGGTCCGAGTGGTCAGAAGGGCACCAGCAGCGGCAGTGTTACAGCAGCCGTATGAAGGGACAGTGAACGGTGACTGTCAGGACAGAGGAGATGCCTCCCAGACGCTGACACGGTGTGGAACACGTTGCTTCCCGGCGCACGGCAGGCTGCTCACAGCTGTTCCTCTGCAGCTGTCATTGAGGAACTGCTGCAGGTGTTTCTGCTGCATTCATCTTTCATACCCACCAAGAAGACTATCAAACACAAGCATCCAAAGAGGACCACAGAGAGTACAGAACTCCAGCACTATGGCAGGGTTCACTGTTCTACTTTTTAGGGGAAAGCATGACATGCTTTCTAGCAAAGCGTTCCTGTGGCTGGCAGAGTGAATCACACGGAAGCACAGAATGTGATCTTTGAAGCAAGCTGCAGCAGCTTCAGAATGGCTTTCTCTCGTCTTTAGGGTCTTTACCCTGAACAGTCTTTTGTTAAAGATGTTACATGTATGTCACAGATCAACTGAGCATGTAAGTCAAAGTATTCAATCGTAAGCTAGTTCCTACAACAGCTGGGGAATGTCAACATACTTGATTCAAACAGGAGTTAATAATGCATTCGTTAGGGACTATTTTCGGCGGTGGATTAATACACATTAAGCGCTTCAGTGAGTATCCAAAGAGGCAGCATGGTGGCCCATTGTGTTGTTGTTTTAATAGTTGTAAGTAAAAACAGTTAAGAAGTCGTGACTTAATGTTTAACGAAGCACAACCAAGAACATGCTGTCCACTGCTGGTGTTTGATTTCTGCTTTACATGTGGACCGTTCACTCCAACGGTAGCTTACGGAACACTACAAAAACTGCAAATAAAAAAATGCAAATGTGTGTGTGATTTTACAAGCCTTTATATGACATTTGTATTTTCCAAAGTACTGTACACACTCCAACATCTCTTAACGTCTGCAGGTCAATACAGATGGAAAGGGCAGCAGCGCTGCTGCTCTCCACCCTGCCCGGTCCCATGAGTGGAGTTCGGTTAAAGCTCCACAGCCTTGGTTCACTAGGCACCAATCACAACATCACTTCAAACAGACACTGCAGGGATGAGTATGGAGATGCACTTCGGCTGGCAGATTCTTTCATACCAAGCAGAGGGGTGGAGGCATCGGGATTAGCACTCACGGTTTGTGACGCAACGTGCCCAGGGTCGGCCATGCGGATGAAAAGGCTTTAAAAATTGAAGGTTCCCATCTGGAGGCTTCCAGCACCGAGGGCCGGGTGAATGCATGAACAGGTTAATGCCATATTACACACACAAGAGCTCGCTGTTTGGAGACGGGAACGAGGAAAGAGTTCAAGTGGTCATTACGGATCGGGAATGTTTCTGTGCAGGAGGGTAAATATTAGAAAGTGCTGGAAGTGTGACACCATGTGATGTGTTGACATATTAATAAAAGCAAAGGGCTGCTTTGGACCTCTTTCAAGTGTTGAAAGTTTAATGCTGGAAGAGCAGTGTCAGGTCAAACATCGTGTTCTGAAACACAGCCACTGCAAACACACGTGGACATGACAGAGATCACCACAACACACGTACTCTTTCTATTGGGCTACGGGTTCTTTTTCATTTGTGTTAGGGCAATGTCATCAAGGGATGCACCATCCAATAGGAATCAAGGGATGCTGCTGCAACACACAAATCACAGTAAGCGCAATATTTGGTAAAGGCAAAACATCTGAGTGTGTTTCAAATAGTGCAGCAGAGTATTCAAACACTTATTTGGTCCAGTTCTTCTAAAATCCCAACATAATCATATTATAATATGTTTCAATGATATTGTAAAAAATAATATATGACCAGTCCCTCTGATACAGGAATCACATCATCAAGATAATGGAGGGTCACAACATGTAACAGCAGCATGGTCTGTGAGTGTGTGCGGCGGCCACGGCTCTTTAGCACTGACCTAGAAACAACCCAGTGGACTAATGTAGGATATGAATGCATGTGAATGTATGAAAGTTAGCACGAGCGTTCTGCCTCATCCCTTTAAGACAGGAGAGAGGTATTTACTTATCCCTATTAACATGTAGGGTCTGATTAAGTCAAGTCAAACACGAATGTTAAGTCCCAACACAGTGAGAGGTCTCCGTAAGTCCCCAGAGGGATCAAAGAAAGAGGACAACTTCAAAGTGGTACATATACACACATGAATATTGCATATGTTACATCCCAACGAGGCATTGGATATTATCTTTTTATCAATCACTCCTCCAGGAGAAACAGTGCCACAACACAGCCTTCTTTATGATGAAACAAAGACATCTGTACTATGGGTTTTGGCTGAATAATGCTCTAGAATAAAAACATTAAATATAGAGATCGAGTATTGTGTAGGGCTAACTGGCAATCATTTTCATTAATGAATAATAAAGATGCCCAATATGTGATCAATTAAAAATGTACCCTTTGGAGTATAGGTCAGTTAAAGGATGCATCCAAAAGCTAGCATTCAGCTAGCAAAGATAATATGTATATATATTAGGGCCGCTCGATTATGGCAAAAATCATAATCTCGATTATTTGGGTCAATAATTGATGTCACGATTATTAAAAACGATTACTTTGAGAACGTCCATTTATTGAAACAAAATGTTGAACAGTATCTTTTTAACAGTTGATTACCCAGAACTTTAAGTATCATTCAACTGAAGAACCAAAACAAATTTAAAATTAAAACATTTTGTTAAAATGATTCATTGCACGTCAAAATTGTAATTGCGATTAAAATACAATGAAATATGTGTCTTAAATAAATATAGAAACAATGCATGGTTTTAAATATCTTTAAAAAGAAATGGGCATTAACATGTGTTGAGTAAGGAAATGAATGACAGACCTCATGTCATGTTAGAGTTACGCTAAAGGACTCCACGCGGCACCACAACGTCAGGAACTAGGCAACGATAAATGACAACATTCAAGGATGATATGATATGACTTCCAATGTCTTGTTCTGTCCAACTAATATAAAAAACTAAAATGGTATATCCTCGCATTTGAGAAAGCTGCAGACCGAGGATGTGTGTGTCCTTTCTGCTTGAATAAAACTAAAATAACTTTTCAAATAAATGTGCAAAGAAGCTGCCATTCATGTTCTGTCTATTACTAATCAATGAATGCACTTGTGTTCCGTCATCTTCGTCATGGATTCATAATGCATGGGGTGTATTAAAGAGATGCAGCTCGTGAATGTCTTCTGCTGATCAGACGACACATTACAGGCATAGAGATTGAGTTTTTACCAACATCTCTCAAGTGATTTCTGAGGAATCTTCATTTGATGTAAAGTAGCCAAATAAAGGAAATTGTCATTTGAGTTGTGGCGAAAACGTGTAGCGGAAACTTTCACTAAGAAGTGGAAGCAACGACACAACAGTCCCAGAAGGGGCCGCCTTAAACGTGTCTCGTGGGTCATTTCAACTTCACCCCCAACACCATCCTGTCTCCACATCCTGTCTCCACATCCTGTCTCCACATCCTGTCTCCACATCCTGTCTCCACATCCTGTCTCCATCCATCCTGTCTCCACATCCTGTCTCCACATCCTGTCTCCATCCATCCTGTCTCCACATCCTGTCTCCATCCATCCTGTCTCCACATCCTGTCTCCACATCCTGTCTCCACATCCTGTCTCCATCCATCCTGTCTCCACATCCTGTCTCCACATCCTGTCTCCACATCCTGTCTCCATCCATCCTGTCTCCACATCCTGTCTCCACATCCTGTCTCCATATCCTGTCTCCATCCATCCTGTCTCCATCCATCCTGTCTCCACATCCTGTCTCCACATCCTGTCTCCACATCCTGTCTCCATCCATCCTGTCTCCACATCCTGTCTCCACATCCTGTCTCCATCCATCCTGTCTCCACACTCCTGTCTCCACACTTCTGTCTCCACACTCCTGTCTCCACACTCCTGTCTCCATCCATCCTGTCTCCACACTCCTGTCTCCACACTCCTGTCTCCATCCATCCTGTCTCCACACTCCTGTCTCCACACTCCTGTCTCCATCCATCCTGTCTCCACACTCCTGTCTCCCCACTCCTGTCTCCACACTCCTGTCTCCACACTCCTGTCTCCCCGCCAGCTCCATGCCTGCACACCGAGCACACCGAGCACACCGAGCACACTGAGCACAGAGCCGCCCTGACAGCAGAGGTGAGAGAGCCAGCAGGCAAAAACACCTGTGTGTTCTGTGAAGAAGAGGGTCTCCATCACATCTCATCGTGTCCATGAGCAGACGTGTGTGTGTGTGTGTGTGTGTGTGTGTGTGTGTGTGTGTGTGTGTGTGTGTGTGTGTGTGTGTGTGTGTGTGTGTGACTCAGAGTCAGAGGAGCACTCCATTTGCTTAAAGCCACAATATGTCAGACATAATTGCACAAGCGACAATCAGACAGCCAGTGGTGACGCCTCTCATAATGAGGACCATTACAGAGACGGGTACAAAGAAGGCTAATCAAATGATAAACATTGCAAATAACGGTTTGTTTTCCCCAGTCGCTGTCGTGGGGAACCCCGACCAGTTGATAAGTATTACAGAGGAGGTTTGGAGCTTTGACTGCTGAGCCAAAACCCAAGCCCCACCCCCACGCCCCGAGCCAAGCAAAGGGTGACAGGTTGGAAAGGAAAAGGTAGCTGCGCTGCTTTCCTCTCACTTGCTCAGACATCATGTGAATGCTGTTTCTACTCAAACACAGCTTCGCAGTGAGAGTTCTTTCTGTCCAACTTCATTGCAGGAGCCATGTTGCATTGCCATTAAAAAGCAGAGCTTTCAAAGTGCCTTTTCAGGTTTCTCTCTTTACTTCAAAGGTGAATGGACTGCATTCAAACAGCACCTTGCGCCCTACTGATGCGCTGCTAAATGGTGCCTCTCACTCACACACACCAACGGAGCGAGGTGCTGGTCGACCCAGCGGATATGGGCCAAATATTTATTCCAGATTAAACACATAACGTCCATTGTGCAGTTATCTCGTGATTAATTGCAATCCCAATTTCTTTACATACGTTTTTTATATTTTAGGTTTTCAATACTCTTATCAACATGGTAGTAAACAGACGTGATGGCTTCTAACAAAATGTGTTTTTTTTATTATTGCAACACTCCAAAACATAGAGAACTATTAGGTCATTAATGTAAGGTAATCATAAGCAACAGCAGCAACAAGCTAACATTTACTCAAGTAATGTCCTCCTCCTTTCTGGAGGTGCTTGTACTTTAGCTGAGTATTTTCATTATGCTCTTTGAAACTTCTAACTCTAAGAAACCAATACGGCACTACAATCATCTGACAGCTGAAGTTACTATACAGATTCCAGTGTTCCCCTACCATTGTCTCGGAGGGGCGCCCCGCCAACGGAGCCCCGCCAACGGAGCCACGCCAACGGAGCCCCGCCAACAGAGCCACGCCAACGGAGCACCGCCAACGGAGCACCGCCAACGGAGCCACGCCAACGGAGCCCCGCCAACAGAGCCACGCCAACGGAGCACCGCCAACAGAGCCACGCCAACGGAGCACCGCCAACAGAGCCACGCCAACGGAGCACCGCCAACGGAGCACCGCCAACGGAGCCACGCCAACGGAGCCCCGCCAACAGAGCCACGCCAACGGAGCACCGCCAACGGAGCACCGCCAACGGAGCCACGCCAACGGAGCCCCGCCAACAGAGCCACGCCAACGGAGCCACGCCAACGGAGCCCCGCCAACGGAGCCACGCCAACGGAGCCCCGCCAACAGAGCCACGCCAACGGAGCCACGCCAACGGAGCCCCGCCAACGGAGCCACGCCAACGGAGCACCGCCAGCGGAGCACCGCCAACGGAGCCCCCCTTGAAATTCAAGGTGTTTTTAAAAAAAAACAGATTATATTTTTATTATTATTCTTTTAAATATATATATATGTATATAGCACCTACTTGCAACTAATCTATATCTACTGTCACTTTTCACATTGAACATGTGCTCTTTTATTAAATAAACTAAAGCAAGGCAATTGTATTTATATAGCACTTTTCAGCATGTGGCGATTCAAAGTGCTTTACAGATTAAAAGCAAAAGACATTTAAGAACAAATACAGCATAAATACATTATTAAAAAGGCATATAAAAACAGGCATAATAAGCAAAGGTAATGAAATAAATGAAATAAATAAACACAGCAGGTACAGAATACATGACTGAAAAGGCATACTGTAGTGTGAGTATGGGCAGCGGCAAATAGGTGCGTTTTTAGTTTTAAAAATAGGAAGTGTTTCGGCGGACGTGCACGATTTAGGCAGTTTGTTCCAGATTGTTGGGGCATAATAACTAAAAGCTGCTTTTCCATGTTTAGTGGTTATTCTCGGAACAGAGAGCAGACCCCACCCAGAAGACCTGAGACCTGAGAGTGATAGAGGAGGTCGTCTATATACCTCGGTCCTAAGCCATTTAGTGATTTAAAAACTAGCAGTAGTATTTTAAAATCAATTCTTTGGCCGACTGGAAGCCAGTGTGATGAACCGGACTGATGTGATCCACCTTTCTAGTGTCAGTGGGACTCGAGCAGCAGCGCTCTGAACCAGCTGCAGCTTTCTGATGGATGTTTTAGTGAGACCTGTGAAGACACTATTGCAGTAGTCGAGTAGACTGAAAATAAAAGCATGGACAAGTTTTTCCAAATCCTGTTGCGACATTAGTTTTTTAATCCTTGATATATTCTTCAGGTGATAGTATGCAGACCTAATAACTGTTGTGATGTGACTAAACGCTTTCATTGTAAGTTGTGAGTTTAGTGTTTTTGACCCCAAGAAACCCTGATGCATCATTCAATAACAATAATCCACAGCTCCTCTCTCTGCTCCAGCAGTAACCCTAGGGGAAACACTGGGTTCAGATTATTAGTCAATTCAAGAAATAGCATATCATTATTGGTTAGAATATGCAGCAGGAGTATATAAAGTAAAGACTTTATCCAGTAGTTGATAATACACAGTATGATTCTGAATTGGGCCGTAATTATACTTTTTTTTATATACATATATATGTATATATATATGATATATTTATATAACGGACAAGTCAAATCAAGCAATCTGATTGTTTCTTAGCCGTGATATAATGAGCGTATATCACGGGTAGAATTGTAGTTACTTTTCACAAGTCAGTATCCCTCCGCGTCTGAGAAGAACTGTATACAGTTGGGCTGAAAAGCGAACTGCATGCAGGCAAAAACACCGCTTCGCGTCGGGCCGAACCACGCCCCCTTAGCTGTGATATAATGAGCATATACCACGGCCTGTCGTGAGCTATCGGGCCGAACCACGCCCCCTTAGCTGTGATATAATGAGCATATACCACGGCCTGTCGTGAGCTATTGCTTAAATATATATATATATTAACAAAAAGTCAACATAGATGAAACATTTCCACATCTAGATGCAAAATGACAACCAAGAGATGCAAAATGCCAAGTGAATCCAAGTTGGACAGTCAAATATAAAAAGGTAAGCAAAAGGACCATGAAGAATGAATGGCTACAGAGACACTAAGCAGCCACACAGTGATCTGAAAGAGTCTTTCTCTGTCTGGGATTAAGGGTGTTAACTGGCTACATCAAAGATGCCTTTCAAAGTTATTAAACTGATGTTTTCTATCTTATCAGAACTTGAAGTCCTTGTACATGTCTTACCTGTTGGTACCATAGGAGCCTGTACACAATGTGAAATCCTGCGGAAGGTAGAGGTCTGTATCTGATCCACAGGCCCGGCTCTAGCAGTCATCGTGCTGAAATCTCTACACACATGGAGTCTTTACGCTCACTAAACCTTTTGCAACCTCTCCTGCACCTTTTTTGGGATGCCATTGTGTATTTGAGATTGTATCTGTGATAAACAAAACATCTTTTACCGTTATACACAATAAGAGGCTCAGAAAAAGTTGAAGGGTGAAAATACTAAAAAGATGTAATGTTTAATTATCTATCTACACTTCTTTTGTGTCCTCAACTAGAGTATAAAACACAATGCCATTCCAGCACCACTGGGGCAGAATACGCCTCTTATTCAATAGATAATGGCCATGAGTGTTAAAGTAACACCTGAACACTTCCTAGCCAGACTTTCTGAACAGCTGTTGAGTTTACTGGAGTTGTTGGCCTTTGCTCCCTAATGACAGAAGCACAACTTTTCGGGTAAATATGTGAATGTGACTTTAATGCTGACTGACAGCTTGTATTGACTTGGGATGTATCAAATAGAATCGGGTGGCTTGCATGACTGGAGTATGTGCTCCTTGATACTGCAAGTGGTAAGATGCGACGTCTCAGGAGTTGTATCTTATCTGAGTCTCAGGAGGTTAGTGACTGACAGCTGTATATATATCACAACACACCATCTCCCGCATCCCTCTGTGGTAGATAGCACACTTGAAAAAATAGATTTGCATCAACAATAAACAAAGAAAGGATCCGTAGATTTTGTATTTTCAGCAAATCAATAGCTCAGGACAGAAGATGATCTACCTTCCCCCGATTAGACAGAGTAATGCTGCTCCAGAAGCACGCAGTGTAGGGATAGATAGATGCCCCCGTAGATGAACGTGTTAATGCCATATCACCACCATCGGCTGCATTACTCTTTCAAATATTAAGAGAGCATTTACAATTCAAATGAGGGCTTTTCATATTGCAGTAAAAACATGTTTAATAAATTGTCACACATTTATTTTACAATACTCAACATGTTCAAGCTAAAATTGTAAATTCCTTTTGAAACATGTCGTAGCCTTACAGATGCCAGGGAACCGTTTGAGCGCCCTGAGCTCTGACAGGTCTGTTTGACTGCGTCCCGCACAGAGTGAGGGTCAGTAATAATGACTTTGTGTAATACATAGTAGCTTCTTACAAGGAGCGGTGAGTGAGCGTCTCACTGTTCAACTCATATCATAAAGAAGAAGTTAGGATTGTCCTAACTTGGCCTTTAATTATCACTTTTATAAACTGGATATATAGAAATACTTTTAAAGGCTAAAATTCCAGATGTTAAAATCGATCTCAAAAACTTGACAGAATAAGCATTAAATAACTATTACAAAGCATAGTTAAATATAAACAACAAAATAAGTCTTTTTTTTATTGTATGTTTAAAGTCCTGTTCAACAGACTTTTAAAAACAATATGAAAAGACAAAAAATAGATCCTCTCATGCTTCCTGTCCTCCTGACACACAGCCCTCCAGCTCATCAGAACTGACTGTGCGTGAGGATAGCATCCAGACGCCCGGTGAGCCGCTGCAGGAGCACATGGCCTCAAACAGGCCAAACACTTGTGTTGTGCTTCTGATGGCTGCAAATGAAATCAAACTGTTCATCAAGAAGCTCCGGGGTGGTGAGGAGGGGCTCAGCTCAGGCCTGGAGCTACATGTCCCTCTCAGATAGGTAGCGGACATGCGCCTTTGGGTTGGAACTGGTTGGGGCAAAGTCAACAAAGTAGAGCTTCTCTGGGAGGGAACAACAGTGATGACAAATGAAACATGGCATTGAGCCATCATTAATTGACCTCATCTGACAGGCATTGTCCTGGGGCCTCTTATCTCAGCAGAGGAACTGCTCATCATTCAACAGGGAGGCTTTTTGTGCTGAAGCTACCTGCATGGATAGGAGGGAGAAAAAAGGACACACGTATGGTGCCATCTTCAACCCGAAAGTGATAATTGCTGCCTTGCACTTGATGTTAAGAAGTGACTCTCACTGGGGTCTGCTGGTGGACTGATACGTTAGCTGTGTGTTCACGGTGGTGTGAGCCGTTCCATTGGTGAAGAGGGAGAAGGCTATAGCAGGTGTTTTAAGGCCACTCGTGGTAGACGTCTAGGTCATAATTAGGTGTCTGGGCATAAACAAAACAAAGACTGGAATGCTCATCCCATGAGAAAGTATGAACTGTGAGGACAGGTTCTAACGATGGACACATTTAATTATGATGCTGAACTCACAAACAAGTCAGCGAATGGCCGTCCAACACGTGCTGGTGAAGACTGGAGCGGTGGAATACGGTCAAAGTGAAGCAGACGTGTAATGGAGGGGATCTGACTGTCAGCTGTGTGTCTTTATAATGGCACGTGTGTGGTGCAGGGGTTGTACATCAGCTTTGAATACATGTTTATTTTAGTTGATGGTGATTGGGTGGAAATGGTTATCTGGCTGCTTTTTAATCAGGTTTAAAAAGCATATAGCATTGTTTCTGAAACATATGGCCATGTACATGGTGGATCCCTCCTCAGTAGCTCACCGAGGGTTGTTCCATGTTTTACCTCGTAGATTGTGGGCTTTCTTGTGGGACTTGTTCCGTGTGCTCTGCAAAGCAATAAGGACACAGGGTATCGTACTCTGTAAAGTCTGTAAAACCTCTGATATTGGTTTATATCAATATAACCAACGTTCTGATTGATTGTACAGTAAAGCTATTACAAAAAATAACTGAATCAATTAACAAGGAAGAAAATAAAACTATTCTTTACTACTTTCAGCTTTTCCAATAATAGCAATATTTTTGTATTTCCATCATTACTGTTTGAATAAAGAAATTGCAATAAGGAGAAATCATCATGTTATTTGGAGCATCACAAAGTCATTGATATTTAGACGGAAAAGAATAAGAGGGAGAATGAGGCGTTCGAGTGCCCAGCATTGACAAAGCAGTGTAATATGCTGTTTATAGATAACTGGGAAAGAGAGATTGTCACGCTGCGATCCCGTCCAGCCCCAATATGATCACTTCAGACTAACTGGTGTGTGTGCTCTGTGGGGGTCTTTGTAGAGGAGCATGTAAAGGTTGTATGGAAGCGTGTGGCGGATCACACAACCACACCAACAGATGCTCAGAAAGTAGGATGTAGCACACATCTCAAATCCTTTAGGGGATTCACATTGTTTGTTACCGTGGTGACATGTATGCATATTTCTTCAATGAAGGGATTTTTTTGTTATGTTTTTTAACAAGATTTGAACAAATAGTCATGTTATTCTGCTGAGGACTTCCCAAGTTCTTCATTGAAAGAAATGATTGTTTAACCCTCCTGTTGTCTTCGGGTCAAATCTGACCCATTTACTACTTTCATCAATCGTAACTTTTTTGTTTTACATTCGATTGCATCAAGGCTTCATGACATCCTTCACAGGAGACATTTGAGTACAATTGCTGATCACCGCTTTCATTGAATTCTGGATGATTTAGTGAACTTTGTAACACCATGGTCAGGAATTAGTAAGCATCCAGATCAGATAAAACACACACACATTCTAGATGTGTTCCCCCCCTTATGTGCCCAATACCCCCATGTGAATCATACACACACACTCTAGATGTGTGTGTGTCCCCTTATGTGCCCAATCCCCCCCATGTGAATCACACACATACACACAGAGAACAATTTGACACATGTCCCGCTCGTATGTGCCCGTCCCCCCACATGGATCACACCTGGCACACACTACATGCTCAGTGTCTGTTCTCTGTATATGTACTGCAGTTCTTCCTGTGTACCAGTAGACTGATACCATATGTACAGTTTGAAAGAGTGTTCAATGACATGTGGATGATTAATGGTGTTTGTGTTAATGTAATAGCAGTTAAAACAGGACCGGTCAAATGTGACTGCGAACACCAAAGTAAGGGGGGGGCGAAGACAACAGGGTTAGGGTTACACGAGGCATGGTTACAGGAACTATCCCAGCAGTCTTCTTACAATAAAGCTCTAAGTCTCAACGTGGAAGTCAACGTACGATCTCTCCTAGCCCGTCCTGAACTCTAGCAGTTCCAAGCAATATGTGGGCAACCTCTGTGAAATGGTGGGGGCGGGTTTTCTTTTGTTCAGTTCTGCCCTTGTTGTATTTCTTAGAGTTGTCAGCTCCCATTTATGTTTCTAAACTCATTTGAATATCGACATGCATTTCAAAACCAAAAGAAGCACTTCTGAAATTGTATTAGTTGTTCTCTTGAAAATATATTCACAAAAGAAACATGTGCTAAGTATAGTTCAGTTCAATATTGGTTGCTCTAGCAACAGTTCGAGGTGTAACTTTCATTTGAGAGGATCACAATGGATGAAGTCCATGGCTATGTAAATGTCATGCAAACACGTTCTCCGTTTAGCACATTGGATTTGGACTGTCTTGTAGGGGTGCAACAACTAATCGACTTAATCGATTAAAATCGATTACCAAATTAGTTGCCAACTAATTCAGTCGTCGATTCGTTGGTGACGTCATCACGTGTGTTTTACGCCCCGTTAAGCTCTAACTTTATTGGTCTTTGTATCGGTACTGGAGACATTTAAAAAATATATGTCATGTATTATTGCTACAAAGACATTATATCGCAGTCTTAGTGTCGCCAACTCGTTTCTAATTTGCAAAAAGACAAACAAATGCGTCTATGATGTATTTTCGATCTTTCTCTCCCCCGCCTGCTTGCGAGGGGGCGGGGCAGTTTACACACGGGCAGCTGCAACATGCAGCAACACACACACGTGGGAGATGGCGGAGAGAACGCGCTCTGAGGTGGTTAAACTTTACCCGTCTCGATGTGGAGAATGCTCGTTACCAAAAGTGGAATAAGAGTTTAGCATGTCAGGGCGGTAACACGAGCTATTTGTCTAAACATTTAGCAAAAGTGCTCCACATCCAGACGGAGGAATGCACCGGGTTCCACTGTCTTTCTAGCAGCTCTGTAGCCGCGTCCACGAGTAACTTTTCCACGTCAGGTGTTATGTATGCTAGCAGCAACACACGGAGCTAACTACATTATACAAACATAATGATTAGAGGTAACAGAGTTATTTGCGGACTTTTGGTGACAGCCTTCAGTGTGGCATCCCCTCTGGAACTCTCTCTCCCCCGAAATCCGCAGCGCCCCAACCCTGGACATTTTCAAAAAAGCCCTCAAAACGCACCTTTTTACCGAGGCTTTCCCCACTTAGTTAGTTTAATAGCTTTATTTGTCTGCTACTTCTAAACTACTACTACTACTACTACTAAACACTGTTGTTTCTTTTGATGTGAAATATTATTTATTTAATTTGAATAAAAAGCAATGTTAGTTTTGTTCACAATGTAAGTTATTTCAATAATATATGTATTTTGGAATCAAGTATTCATCTTTATTGTCTTCATTGTTAGTTTCCACATGCCTAAAACAACCTCAAGCTACATCTAAAAGTTGATGGCTAAATAAGAGCGTTTGAGAAATTGTGCAAGGCAGACAGTAATAGTCCGAATAGTCGATTAATCGTTTCATTAATCGATAGATTAATCGATTATCAAATTAGTCGTTTGTTGCAGCCCTACTGTCTTGTTAGATTAAAGGTTCAACATATCCCACATTTGATTGTTGCACATTTTGTAAGCTACACTTAATGTTGGAGCGATAATATGTTCACGGGCTTTAAGGCTTTCTGGAATGCTGCTGTTCCTAATCTAACATTAGGAACACACTCCATGCTGGATCCTCTCAGGTCCATACACTGCACTGATACACACGTGATGAACCGTAGAGCTCGGTGAAAAGCACATGCTGCAGTGGTTGCAGAAAGATACATGCTTAGCTAAGTGCTTGCTGACCAGACAGAACAGTAAACATAAACAGCTGCTTAGCTAAATAACAGTGTTTACAAATGGAAGGCAAGACGTGCACGCAGGAAGTCTCAGAAGGTGTAATCCCTGTACAGTGGGAACGGTGGATTAGTGGATCTCTAGATTCCTCACAGTCTCTGCCATATGCTGCTGCAGCTACACCTTCAGTCTCACTCAGCGGATCACTCCTTCAAAATAAACCTCACTGAGGGTCTTTCACATAGTACAACTCCTTCATGTCCAGACCCTCTGTGAACCGTTATCAACCAAACATCAGACGAGACGGTGATCGGAGACACGTCAGTGGCCAGTAGCAATCTCTTCAAAAACCTTTGTCGATGAATCTCCGTGACAGTGAACGAAACTGTTTCCCGCCTTAGTGAGCCTGAGATTAGCAAGCCCTCTTCATACCACAGGTATTGAGCTGTTGTTTTAATGTTAACACAGCTTATCCTGCACTGCTACAATGAGCCCTGCACATCTATCCTCTCATTCAAAGTTCTATTGGGTTTTGGCTTTGGGACATAATCCCTTCCCCGGCTCGCTCGCTGGCAGAGCCACATAGAATCAACTCATCAATAACACTTTGTTGACTGAATACAGATGACGTGCGGAGAATCCCTTAGCACAGTGCGCGATGCAATGAATGAGTAAGCTCATGGCAATTTCATCCAAGCTGTTTTAAATACTTGAGCCATCATTTAAGCAATTGCAACAGACAGAGATGTTGCATTGCAATTGTATCCAAGTCATTTGGCTTGATCCCGCTGAAGGAAGCCAGGGTTCTTTACCCCATTGTCTTGACTCACAGGTAGTGCTCCGTCTCTACCCCCCTCCTCGGGAGCAGGAGCCTGTTGGCTTGGCAGCCACGGTGCGCTCTACATTCTGCAGCGCTGGCCAGCAGGACCACCATAACAATGAGGAGCTTTAGGTCCGGAACTGCATCGCGTCACACTGAGCCGGGATGTCCTCATACTCTCGTTCGCACTCACAATACAGTGGCTTAGCTCGATGTAAAGACTCTCAGCCGCTGAGGGAGCTTTACTACAACACAACCTTCGGCCACAACGAGCCTGACATTGATTAGAAGTTGATCATCCACATTTGAGTTTTCTTTGTAAAACAGTGATATCTGCAGTTGCTGGTTATACACACTTCCTATAACAGAGTTCATCAACATGTTGCAGTCAGTGGGAAGTGTAGCCCCAATACATGACTGGAATAACCTTATCAGGTACCAACGGGTGTGGTTTTGGCTTTGAGCTGTTATTAGAGAATAACTTGGTGGAAGGGGGAGAAAGAGGGAGAAAGAGGGAGAAAGAGGATATGACACGCGCAAAGAGACCGCAGGCCGGACTTGAACCTGCGTGTGCCGCAGAAGGGACTGAGCCGGTGTAGAGACATTTGGTTACAAAGAACACAATGGTGCTCTAGGAGGAGATGCAGGTGATAAGGGAGGGGGGGGTTACCTTGGTTGTAACCTATGTATTGGCTGATGGTGACACGAGACAAGACGTCGCTATGACATCATCAAGTGGCACAAATCTGATCAGCTCATTTTCAGACAGGTTTTTATAGAAATGGATCAAAAAGAGAGAGAATCTTTGTTCCTGAGACTTTCAGAGTCTCTTTCCACAGAGGGGACACATGTTGATGTAGAAAAGACACGGAGAAGAGGGGACACATGTTGATGTAGAAGAGACACGGAGAAGAGGGGACACATGTTGATGTAGAAGAGACACGGAGAAGAGGGGACACATGTTGATGTAGAAAAGACATGGAGAAGAGGGGACACATGTTGATGTAGAAGAGACATGAAGAAGAGGGGACACATGTTGATGTCGGAGAGACATGGAGAAGAGGGGACACATGTTGATGTAGAAAAGACATGGAGAAGAGGGGACACATGTTGATGTAGAAGAGACATGAAGAAGAGGGGACACATGTTGATGTAGAAGAGACATGAAGAAGAGGGGACACATGTTGATGTAGAAGAGACATGAAGAAGAGGGGACACATGTTGATGTAGAAGAGACATGAAGAAGAGGGGACACATGTTGATGTAGAAGAGACATGAAGAAGAGGGGACACATGTTGATGTAGAAGAGACACGAAGAAGAGGGGACACATGTTGATGTAGAAGAGACACGGAGAAGAGGGGACACATGTTGATGTAGAAGAGACACGGAGAAGAGGGGACACATGTTGATGTAGAAGAGACATGGAGAAGAGGGGACACATGTTGATGTAGAAGAGACACGGAGAAGAGGGGACACATGTTGATGTAGAAGAGACACGGAGAAGAGGGGACACATGTTGATGTAGAAGAGACATGGAGAAGAGGGGACACATGTTGATGTAGAAGAGACATGGAGAAGAGGGGACACATGTTGATGTAGAAGAGACATGAAGAAGAGGGGACATGTGTTGATGTAGAAGAGACATGGAGAAGAGGGGACACATGTTGATGTAGAAAGAGACATGAAGAAGAGGGGACACATGTTGATGTAGAAGAGACATGAAGAAGAGGGGACACGTGTTGATGTCGGAGAGACATGAAGAAGAGGGGACACGTGTTGATGTAGAAGAGACATGGAGAAGAGGGGACACGTGTTGATGTAGAAGAGACATGAAAAAGAGGGGACACATGTTGATGTAGAAGAGACATGGAGAAGAGGGGACACGTGTTGATGTAGAAGAGACGTGAAGAAGAGGGGACACATGATGATGTAGAAGAGACATGGAGAAGAGGGGACACGTGTTGATGTAGAAGAGACATGAAGAAGAGGGGACACATGTTGATGTAGAAGAGACACGAAGAAGAGGGGACACATGTTGATGTAGAAGAGACATGGAGAAGAGGGGACACATGTTGATGTAGAAGAGACATGAAGAAGAGGGGACACATGTTGATGTAGAAGAGACATGAAGAAGAGGGGACACATGTTGATGTAGAAGAGACATGAAGAAGAGGGGACACATGTTGATGTAGAAGAGACACGAAGAAGAGGGGACACATGTTGATGTAGAAGAGACACGGAGAAGAGGGGACACATGTTGATGTAGAAGAGACATGAAGAAGAGGGGACACATGTTGATGTAGAAGAGACATGAAGAAGAGGGGACACATGTTGATGTAGAAGAGACACGGAGAAGAGGGGACACATGTTGATGTAGAAGAGACACGGAGAAGAGGGGACACGTGTTGATGTAGAAGAGACATGGAGAAGAGGGGACACGTGTTGATGTAGAAGAGACATGAAGAAGAGGGGACATGTGTTGATGTAGAAGAGACATGGAGAAGAGGGGACACATGTTGATGTAGAAAGAGACATGAAGAAGAGGGGACACATGTTGATGTAGAAGAGACATGAAGAAGAGGGGACACATGTTGATGTCGGAGAGACATGAAGAAGAGGGGACACATGTTGATGTAGAAGAGACATGGAGAAGAGGGGACACATGTTGATGTAGAAGAGACATGAAAAGAGGGGACACATGTTGATGTAGAAGAGACATGGAGAAGAGGGGACACGTGTTGATGTAGAAGAGACGTGAAGAAGAGGGGACACATGATGATGTAGAAGAGACATGGAGAAGAGGGGACACGTGTTGATGTAGAAGAGACATGGAGAAGAGGGGACACGTGTTGATGTAGAAGAGACGTGAAGAAGAGGGGACACATGATGATGTAGAAGAGACATGAAGAAGAGGGGACACATGTTGATGTCGGAGAGACATGAAGAAGAAGGGACACGTGTTGATGTATGGGTGACGTGAAGAAGAGGGGACACGTGTTGATGTAGGAGAGACGTGAAGAAGAGGGGACACGTGTTGATGTAGGAGAGACGTGAAGAAGAAGGGACACGTGTTGATGTATGGGTGACGTGAAGAAGAGGGGACACGTGTTGATGTAGGAGAGACGTGAAGAAGAGGGGACACGTGTTGATATAGGAGAGACGTGAAGAAGAGGGGACACGTGTTGATGTAGGAGAGACGTGAAGAAGAGGGGACACGTGTTGATGTATGGGTGACGTGAAGAAGAGGGGACACGTGTTGATGTAGGAGAGACGTGAAGAAGAGGGGACACGTGTTGATGTAGGAGAGACGTGAAGAAGAGGGGACACGTGTTGATGTAGGAGAGACGTGAAGAAGAGGGGACACGTGTTGATGTATGGGTGACGTGAAGAAGAGGGGACACGTGTTGATGTAGGAGAGACGTGAAGAAGAGGGGACACGTGTTGATGTAGGAGAGACGTGAAGAAGAGGGGACACGTGTTGATGTATGGGTGACCTTTAATGTTACTAGAGGAGTAACAAAGCAATTGAACATATTCAAGTGTAAGAAAGTGTATGAGGAAAGCGTAATCAGACAGTATGAAGATGTCAGGTGACCTGTGTCACGATGTTAGATTGGCGTGTTGCATTTTGATTGTGTTTTTGGTTTCGTGTTTCTGGAAGCATCTTTAAGCCGTTGTGACTGACAGACCATTACTGTTTAGTATTAGTTTTTGAATAAGGGGAAGGTCAAATACATGTTTCATCTCACTGCTCCTTTCCATCATGGGCTACGAAATCTGAATAAAGTGTAAAAAAATTATAATAATTGCCATATGGGCAATAAACTAATAAATACATAAATATGATAGTATCACAGCGATGGCCCTGAATCTAATATAAATCGTATCATGACGGACGTTTTGATATCAGCACATATGCAGGTGCAGCAGATTGCCATTCTCTAGTGTGTACGGAAAGACATAATACCTGTCTGTTGCTTAGAAGTCACTTTGGTCAACAACATGTGCTTCATTGGTACAGAGTGATTTGACTATTTAAATCCCACAGAGACTCCCCTCCACAGCAGATGAGGATTTGAGCTTTGGGATTTCTAACAGATCGCTTTGGCAAACATGTTTTTGTAATGCCCAAACACTCTTCAAAGGCCTTGGTGGGAGAACAACATCATGAAGGCTATTGTGTCAATCTGAAAAGTGGACACCATGATTCATCCATGGCTCACTTCTTCACATGAATCAGATGTTTTCCCGCTCCTGCAGAAAAACAAAGTGCTGGAATCCGGCTGACCGGGAGCATCTGTGCAGCACCGTGCGCCGGGTTCAACAACATGGCCAGTTGGAATCTGTTGGTAATCTTCCACTGCTCACACCGCAGTGCTGTGACCTTGGTGACTCCCAAAGGAGACTAATTGAAAAGCAAAGTTAAACTAGTTGTTATTGGAAGGACTTATGCTTAATTGACTGGTGGCTATTGCTGTTATGTGTCCCTGCTGCTTAAAACCCAGTCCAGAGCCACGCACTGGTCCCTCTAAAGGTCCAGCCGGCCGGGGTATCTATGTCAGCTCTCCTAATCGCTCTGGGCTGAGTTAATCTGCCCATCTTAAGCACATCTTATTGACTTGTTGTAGGCTTGTAGAAAGTGATCACAGCTCAGCAGAATGTCATCGTGTGCTCCATGTCCTTACGTAAAGCCACAGTCATTATTTTGAAATCATTCTCAGTGTGTAAATATCATAGCAACCATCACACACATGTGCAGAGTGCTGAACAAAGGGTGCAACAGCTCTCTCGTATGCCAGTTTAATAAACCCTCATGTTCCACTGCGTGGTTACGGCATGGCCCGCTCCGGCAGCAGAGCCATCAGTAACATACATTCACACTCGCAGCGCTGCCATGCTACGTGCCAGGCTGTGTGAAAACACACTGAGGTAAACAAATATGCTGCACTGATTCAACTTTGCTTTTAATGTTATTCGAAGTCAGCCGGGAGTCAACATCAGGGACATCATTCATAAAAAGTGCAGGAATTCTCTAAACCAATACAAATACTGACACTTTTTTACACACAAATATGAAAATTCAGTGCAGGAAGAACTTGTTGTGTATGTGAGGGAGTAGATTATATTTGATATGTTATACTTTAGACCGTGGAAAGTACAAAGTGGAAACGTGCTAACAGAGCCCACGGCGTAAGCCAGGAATGTAGAGCCAATGCGGATGTGTGGATCAGAAAGCATATACATAAGTTACATTATCTCATGACTTTATGTTATCTAAGTGCTTTCCAAAGGGTTCTTCACACGCAGGAAAACATTCTGATGAACACATGATTATGAATTCATCTGAAAGTAATCAACCCTAAACTTATTAGGTGAAACATTACTGAAAAGAGCTTTTATGTACCAAGTGAATTTTTAAATGAACAGTTCCCTCAGGTTTCTCAAATGACTAAAAGTGTTTCATTGTTTCTAGAAACAACAAGAACAAAACCTACCCATCTTTCCGAAAGAGATCCCCAGATTATTGTTTATTTCAGTAACCGAGCTCAGACCATCTGGGCTCGTACACCTCGACCCTCATAACTCACCGACTCTTATCTCTGGAGAGATGTATAGCTTACGGGGAGAAAGAAAGCAAGTATAATGAAATGAGGAAAAGAGAAAGAGAAATGTGAGCCCTGTGGTATGCATGCCACGTGATGTTCAGGACTCGCAGCATCATGCTGGTTCACACCTCAGATTGTTGGTTGTATCTTGGAACATGGCAAGAGAAGATCGGAACAAACCATATCAATGTTCTCGTCTTTTTCAAGAGCAATCAAAACGTAAAATGAGTCTAAAATAATAAAAAGGCAGGGGGGAACTTTTCTAAAGTAGCGCTGCTAAAGGTTATCAGTTCAGAAATGAATTTAGCTAATAGTAAGGACAATAATTGGTGTTTCCTCCCAGTCATTGAGATGTAGCAAGCTCTTCATCGGCCCATGCCACATCCTTCCACCAAGTTCTATGGAAACTGGACAGGAAGCTTTGTTTAATGCTGCCAATAAAAAGACAACAGCTCAACCCTCAAAGAACAATGCTCACTTGAACATGTGTTGCAGTGGAACCAGCCACCCAATGCCTAAGTCACCCATCACGTGGGTATATATTCCACTTTACAACGGTGTTAATATAGACACAGACACAGCATAGCAGGGCTTGTGGACGAAAATAGAATGTAAAGGTTCTGGCTTATGGTGGCGTCGGTAAAACAAAAAAAAATCAAACTGGGAGACCATTTAGAAGATGTTCTAAAAGTATTACCAATCAGAAATATCATTTGACGGGATAAATAAAGATGACATAGCATTTTGCAAGTAAGCAAAATCAAAGAAATTAGTATTTTGGATGAGTTTCTACATTGATTTTTCCTTTCAGTTCTGTAAGCGCTTTTAACACTAACGGCCCGTCCACACTACAGCGTCGACAGCGTCTGCCCATTCACTTTGAATGGGGTGACGTCACGTTGCCTCGTTTTTTCGCCGAACTGAATTGTGGGTAGCATAGCGGTCCGTCTCCGAAAATGTTTCAACTTCTGACGCCGGAGACGCCGGAGTAGCCAGCGCCAGCCAATCAAATCCCGTTTCGGAAAATCTGACAGCTCAAGCCGTAGCCAATCAAACCGCGTCTAAGCTGGGAGAGATATCCCGCCGTTCATTTCTATATTTCAAAAAAAGTCGGAGGAGAAACTAACTATCGCCGTAGCAAAATCACCCGGTTTTGTATGACCAGACCCTCTTCACCTACCGGGATACAAACCGGAGGAACCAGGCATGGAGGGAGGTGGCAGAGACAGTGGGGGAAACTGGTAGGTTTTCGCCTGTTTGGGGAGTTTATATATATATTGCTCGCATAAAATCCCCGGGGTTTTTTGCTTTGTATGTCGGGGGCGGGAGATTCATGTGATTGGTTGTTGGCCGTGTTGCTTGAATAAAATCCCCAAGCTCCAGACACGCCCAGCTCCAAGCTTCTTTTGAAGCTGTAGTGTGGACGCTCCGTAACATGCTGTTAAGATTATCAGCTTGGAGAAGCTCTCAAGAAAATGTGAGGGAACAAGATAAATCAGAGTGAAGACTTAACTGCAACCAAAAGATGTTTACCTTAGTATTCAGGTATTGCATTGGAAGCCAATATAAGGCTATTGAAACAAGTTGCCATTATATACATTTGACTGAGAGCCCAGCAAACACTGAAGACTTTGTCCACTTACATAACGCCCTTATCTTCCAAAATGAGTAAAGGAAAGCCGTTTGGCTACAGCTCTAGTCAATCCCAACGAAGAGTTAAGTATTTTAAATTCTACAGCGAAGCGTTCTTGAAATTCAGCTGGCAGACTGCCTCGTTAGTCAACCGTCCATTTGATGTGTGCTTCAAGAATCTGGCCCAAGCAGACAAACTGTGAGCCTGGAATCCAAACAAACAGTTGGAGAAGCGAAGAAGCATCCTCGGCATGTTCACTTCAAACTGTGGCTGTAGCGGAGCATGGAAGGAGGTCTGCTGAGAAACTCCTGCGTGGAGCTTCTGCTGCACTTTGTCACCTTGGCAGTGTCATTGCTGCATGGAACACACTGCATTGTCGTTTCCTTCACATGGACCAGACGTGCATGCAGTGTGTGAGTTACTGCATGGCAGTACGGCTGGGGGTAAAAGGCCTTCATTGCTGATGCTCATTGCGCTTAGCTTACCTTCACATATTTCTTAAGGGCTTTGGAGTTTCATACAGAACAAGCACATTGTGAACTTGAATCAATAAACTGCCTTTTGATATCCTCTTGAATACAAAGAACTCTCCTCACATAACCATTCAGACGTCCAGCAATGTGTGGTGTTGTTCATTTAACTTTCAAACAAATTAAAAAAAGATATTTATTAATATGATACACACATTTGATTGGAAATACTGTATATTAACAAAGATATACTTGTGTAAATCTTAAATACACTAAAGAAAAAAGTATAGTATATATACCGTATATATATCATAAAGATTACAAATATAGTGATTGAGAGAGTACATCCAATGGTGCATTTCACTGAATTATTTTAGCAGTCTTTAGCAGGTTAACTAAAACAACTCTGCAATTCAAATCTTCTAAAAGTTCTAACTCTGTCCTTCATTTGAGGAGAAAAGTGAGCGCCATTTTAAATGTTCCATTCAATTGTCAAACTATTATAGCCAACATTCAGAAATAATACAACAAAGTATGCAGAGCATCTCGCTTCGTGCAACTGAGGATGCTTTGTTAGAAACAAACAAAAACAAAACACGTTTCTAAGGTGATACTTCAAAGCGTGCTTGAAATATGTTTACAGAAACATGGCTATTGTTGCAATGAGGCCACAGAGGCTCAAACCCTATTAATGACTCTTTGGTTGAAAGTAGTACAGACTGCGTCTGACTTCTAAACATATGCCAATAAGAGTGTAAGGGTAATCAAACATAGGCACTGAAAACGAGCTGAGGCACTAAACAAACACGCTCGTCAGAACAGACTTGTGGACACCAATGGCTTCACAGAACAGTCTCACCGGGGGAGGGGGCTCCGCTTCTTCAAGATGTTGTTTCAGAGGGTTGTGTCTAATAATACATATCAAGGCCACAGTTTTGCCGGTTTTTGCCTATTAAAAAAAAGAACAGCTCTTTCGTCTGCCCTATATCTCAGGGCACAAGTACGCTTATTATTACGAGAAGAATGAAAGTGTGTTAATGAAAGCCGAGTGGCGAAGGAAGCGTCTTTGGACCACCTGTTCAACATTTCCATATTCAGAGAAGAAGAGCTCAGGTTCCCATGCGAGCACCTTGCCATCTGTTTCAGAAAGACATCACATGTTGGTGTTCAACCACTGCGCATGCTTTGCTAAACAGAAGCACCTGAAAGCTCACGCACGTCGATGTGTGCATGTTCTATCTGTCTGCTCTTTGTTCATCAAGTCCAGTGACCAACACACTGGGGAGATGTTAGCTTAAATCAATTAGAGCGAGGACCATTAGTGTTATCAGGACATGGAAGCACAACCTTGATGTGCCAGTTATGGGTTCTCCGGCAGCTAATCAGGAATAATGAACAAAGAGTCGCTGTGGGCTCAACTAGTGCATCAGATGCGTACTTAATATGCAGCAATGAGGTCTGCCAGCACGGTCTTTTTATTTTTGAAGTGGATTTCAAACCTAAACAGATATTCAAGTGTGCTGCCAGTATCTGTGTTTAAAGGGTGGCATGTTGAGAGAAGCAGCATGGACACTTCACACGGTAAATGTTTCTGTTTTGTGCACAGACCAAACCTCTGAGGACACAACGTGTCACCTGACAGGTGTTTTGATCGGCACACACGGTGCAAACATGAGCACAGATCCATGTAGTTGTGAAGCAGTGCTTTGACAGACACGGACCTAACCTCCACTAAATATTCCATCCATAACTGTGCTGCAGGCAACTTCAGCCGCACTGGTGGAACAGTGCAGCGATGTGATCCATGTCCATCAGAGGAAGAGAGAGACACTGGACAAAGCGGTTTGAACACAGCTTTGGTTTTTCAAAACCAATATAGTTAAAACATCAAGAATTGATCATAGGAGCTCTATGAGTCCTGAAAACAATCAATCAATCAATCAATGTTTATTTATATAGCCCAATATCACAAATGTTACCTTTGTCTCAGTGGTCTTCACAGTGTGTACAGAATATCAGTATGACAATACAACACCCTCTGTCCTTAGACCCTCTGTCCTTAGACCCTCACATCGTACAAGGAAAAACTTCCAGAGAAAACCCACAGTTTAAGGGAACATGTGAGAAACCTCAGGGAGAGCAGCAGAGGAGGGATCCCTCTCCCAGGACGGACAGACGTGCAATAGATGCCGTGTGGAAATTGAAAAGATAATACACACTAAACAACACTTTACGCAAAAGGATATAGCCAGAGGAATTTAAACTGTAAAACATTCTCATATTCAGTAACTCAATGATACATTTTTCAATCTTGTGCAAAATAAAAGTATTTGTATATTGAATCATCATAATTACAGAAATACACCATTTTCTTTGTGCAACTGTTAAACTGGTGCAGGGCCAGAATGCGTGTTCGTTCACATGTTCAATGCATGCTTCATGAACAAATGGCGCCTGTAAAGATGGCTGCCGTGTCTTTGGCTTCTCTACAATTATTTTTTCGTTTTATTTCAGTGTTTGTTAACATTTCAGTGTGTGCTTTCACTTTGTCTGCAACATGCGAGCGTACCACACCAGCTCTGCTATACAATGTAGCAGAGAGGAACTTCTATATCAAAAACTGTGTTGACAGCAGTCTATCACCGAGAACAGACAATGGGAAATCGTCATGGCTACCTGTTGTTGTGGCTGCTATACCTAAGCGACGCAGGAGGAAGACGAAGCGGGGGTCCCGGGCCGGAGGGCTAGTGAGGCTGAGGAAACGGGAGAACTCAGGGAAAGTAAGGGAGGTGGTGTGAGCTTTATGGTGGACGATAACTGGTGCTCGGATACGGGGGTTATCTCTTCAGACTGTTCTCCTCATTGAGAGCACCTCCTGATCGGATGCCGGCCTTCTCATTTGCCAAGATCATTTACATTGGTTGTGCTTACAGCAGTGTGTGTTCCGCCACACACTGACAACACAGCACTGGACGAGCTGTACGGTGTGATCGACAGGACAGAGACTTCACGCCCAAACGCGGCTTCCATTGTCGCCGGGGATTTTAACACCGCTAATATGAAGAAAGTCCTGCCGAAGTCCTACCAACACATCAGCTGCCCGCCGCGCGGGGGAAACATACTGGACCATGTTTAGTCCCCTTTGCGACATGGATATAAGGCTCTCCCGCGCCCTCCCTTCAGCCAATCAGACCACATCTCTCTGCTGCAGCTGCTGCTGCTGCCGCTGCTGCTGCTGCAGCAGCTGCTGCTGCTGCTGCTGCTGCTGCTGCTGCAGGCCGCCGCCGCCGCTGCTGCTGCGGCTGCTGCTGCTGCTGCTGCTGCTGCTGCTGCTGCTGCTGCTGCTGCGCTGCTGCTGCTGCTGCTGCTGCTGCTGCTGCTGCTGCTGCGGCTTACAAGCAGAAACTCAAACGGGACAGACCGGTGACGCGGACTATACAACGCTGGAGTGAGGAGTCAGACTCAGCTCTGCAGCACTGCTTTGAACATACAGATTGAGTGTGTTTGAGGACAACAATACGAACACACACCCGGACACGGTCATTTGCTACATTGGGAAATGCATCAATGACGTGGTACCGAAGGTTACTACTCAGGGTGTGTGCAGGTCAGCTGGCAGAGGTGTTCACAGACACCTTCAACAGGTCCCTGCTGCAGTCTGTAGTCCCCACGTGCTTCAAGCACTCCACCATCCTTCCTGTCCCCAAAAAGACTAAAACCACCAGCCTCAACGACGACCGCCCAGTAGCACTCATCTCCATCACCATGAAGTGCTTTGAGCGGGTAGTCAGAACACTCATCCCCTCCTCCCTCCCAGACTCTCTGGACCCCCTGCAGTCTGCCTACAGAGCAAACAGGTCCACAGACGACGCCATAGCCCCCCCCTCCACACTGCCCTCTCACACCTGGACCAGAGGAACACTATGTGATAATGCTGTTCATTGATTACAGTTCAGCCTTCAATACCATTGTGGTCATCAAGCTCAGAGACCTTGGGCTCAACAGCGCCCTCTGTGATTGGATCCTGAACTTCCTGACGGGCAGACCTCCATCCATGGAGGACCTCTACTCCCAGCGGCTCAGGAAGAAAGCCCTCAGGATTATCAAAGACCCCCATCAGCCCAGCCACAAACTGTTCTGTCTGCTGCTGTCTGGCAGGCGGTACCGCAGCATCAGGACTAAAACCACCAGACACAGGGACAGCTTCATTCCACAGGCCAGAAGACTGTTAAACACTGAGCTCTGTTAAGAACATCCATAACAATCTGTGTGTCTACGGTCCATTTGTTTTTCTTTATTAAACAAGTCAACGGAAGAGCGTCTGCGAGGCGTTTTTGCTTGTTACGTTACTAAATGGCCAGCAGTTGAAAAGATTAGTGGAAGGATACATTCTTCATGGGCTTCAATGGCTCGCTAGTGAAGGGTGTGTTATGGTTGCTTGTTATCCTCAGATAGTGGTTAGTTTAAATAACTCTGTATTATCAGGGAGTACCAAGAAGTCAGTTAAGTCGCTTCAGCTGATTAAAAATGCTGCGGCTCGTGTACTAACCAGAGTTAGGAAAAGGGACCACATTACTCCTGTTCTGGCTGCCTTACACTGGCTCCCTATAGGACACAGGATAGAATTTAAAATTCTTCTTCTCGCCTACAAAGCCCTTAATGGGCAGGCGCCATCTTACCTTAAAGAACTCATTATACCCTACTGTCCTACTAGGGCATTGCGTTCCAAGAATGCAGGGTTGTTGGTTGTTCCTCGAGTCTCTAAAAGTACAATGGGAGCCAGAGCCTTTTCTTATCAAGCTCCACATTTGTGGAATCAGCTTCCAGTTTGTGTTCGGGCGGCAGACACCCTATCCGTTTTTAAGAGTGCGCTTAAGACCTTCCTTTTTGAAAAAGCTTATAGTTAGGGCTGATTAGATTCAGCCCCTAGTTTTGCTGATATAGGCTTAGTTTGTCGGGGACATCTTACTTCTTCCTTCTCTCTGTCTATACCTGTGTACTCTCATGTTCCGATTAACCCAGCTTCCCCACATGTCTTTCTTTTTGGGGTCTATATACACTGGGATCCGGAGTCATGGATGATCCTGCGGTCCTGTGTCCTGGATCGCGAGCGCTGGATCTTGAGTCGTGGCTGTGGTCCTGGATCATCGGTCCTGGATGGATATCCTCGTGGATTCATCTTCCTATTATACACACATGCATTTCCAAACATTTGGACTACCTATGTTGCAAATGTATTATCTTTTCAATTTCCACACGGCATCTATTGCACGTCTGTCCGTCCTGGGAGAGGGATCCCTCCTCTGTTGCTCTCCCTGAGGTTTCTCCCATTTTTCCCTTTAAACTGGGTTTTCTTTGGAAGTTTTTCCTTGTACGATGTGAGGGTCTAAGGACAGAGGGTGTCGTATTGTCATACTGATATTCTGTACACACTGTGAAGACCACTGAGACAAATGTAACATTTGTGATATTGGGCTATATAAATAAACATTGATTGATTGATTGATTGATAGTGACATTTTAATAAATATTGCAAAAAAGGCATATATATATATATATATATATATAACCTGGCCGACTTAACCAGTGTGTATTTCTTCAAGCCCCACAAGATTCATAGTTTATAAAGTCCAATTCTGGGCCGTTGATTGTGTCATTTCTCCAAACACATACAGTAGAAAGCCTTCAAATGGTGCAGGAAAAGGACTTTACATTGTATTATACTTAGAGACAGGACTATTCAGTTAAGAGAAGAGAGAAAAGGAAAGAAACCATGTTGTGATCATGGAGCATCATCATGGATGTATAATAAGAACTAATAATTCTATTCTACTCTGTTTCTTATTGCTCTATTTGTATTGTTGTATTTGTATTATTGTGTTATGTCTTATTAACTATGTTGCATTGTTGGAGGAGCACCCAGGGGCGGGTAGCGTCTCGCAGCGGAGAAACTGGGACGCACTGGGACGACTGGGACGGCTGCTAGTGGAGCCTCGCAGCAGCTCTGCTTTCTGCACCACAATCTGGTGCTGCTGAATGGGACTACTAAATGAGTGAGACTCCAATCTCAGAAGTTCAGAACAACTTTTCATTTTATTTTTACTTCATTTACTTTGCTCAGGGTCACAGAGAGGAAACCAGTTTTAAGATGTTGCAAAGTTCATTAAACATAAAAAGGCATTTCAAAGAAGTTCTGTTATTCTACATTTTGACTTTCTGATTGTACTGCAAATGTATATCGGTTCCAAATATCGTTTATCTGTCTCCTTGATTACTAATAATCGGTATCGGCCTTGAAAAAGCCATATCGGTCGATCCCTAGTAAGGATAATTCAACTTAAGGTCATTATATATATACTTATATTGTCTGCGAATAAGAAAAATGTGGTGAATAATATGAATGAAAAGAAAAACAGGCAAGGGATGAGTTAGTGGCACAAAGAAAGGAGGTGAAAACTAGGCTGAGCACTTACCCAAATTTGAAGTGATGGTGGGGACTTCAGGATCAGACACCTGGAAAGAAACACAGCATAATTATACAGCTCAAATTCAATGAAGAAAGTCACGTTTCCCTGAGGGACAATGATTCAGGGCAGAATGGATCCAGAACACTTGATGTACACTGCCCCCCCTTTGGTTGCCGCTGCTGCCTCCCATTGTTTACTTTGAGAAAGTTAGCATTAAAGTGCAGCTCTAACTCTTAAAGTGAGATCCTAACTTCTGACTGCAGGGGATACATTCGGAAATGATAATTGTGAGTGAAATGTCTATTTGTGGTGTTGTGAATGTCCTACATTCTGTTTAGATACAGGTAAGGGTGGGGGTGGAATGATGTTTGTCTCCAGGGCCCGAAGATGTGTATTCCTCTTGCTGAGGAATTCTTTTGTTCTGATAAATTGACATTGTCAGTTTCCCACATTGCCACAGTGTGGCATATACTACAGGGAGCAGTGGTGGGAACACAGATACACAGAGCGGCGTCAGTCAATGTGACAGTTCTTGTTTTTTCTTTTCTTTTGAGGGAGGGGGGTCTATTTTTCTAAATCTGAACTTCCAAGTTGAGGGAGCGGGAAGAAACAGGAATTAATACACCGACACTCCCCTTCTCCCTTTAGCATGGCAACAATCTCTTTGTACCCACACCATAATTAGTGGGTGGGCACCAGTTTGGGATTGTTATCCATTCCTCCTTCACAATTGTTTTGTTCGCAAGTATAATACAATGTTTTAGAGAATTTGCAACTGCCAACCAAGTCCTTTCCAAACGTCCCTTCAGTTTCTCTACGCTGCGCTCGTGTTAAGGAACAAGTATTTCTTGAAGTGGCGGTCCTTGTTCTAGCATATGCTGCTTGTTTTCCGAGGAGCTGTTTTCTACAGCGAGTATCCGGCCTGGGAGGAAAGTAACCGGCAGCGGGGGGGGCAGGGGACACGTCTCTCCGGGGACACCTTTTGTGTCTATTCAAAATGCAGTTGTTGATGATTTCACCTCTCAAACTGTTTTACTTTCAATTAGCAGTTTTAGTATGAAGCATATGAGACTGGTGTATATGTTAGCACAGGCCGAGAACCGTTCTCTTTATTACTATATCTATTAAATGTGGAAATGTTCTGAGAGCTAATATTTTCTTTGAGCATGCCTGGAACATGCAGTTCCACTCCTGCAGCCTCCACTCATACAGACATCCTCTAGCCACCACAGCCAGATTAGCTGCCAAACACACTCCAGAAACCCACAGAAGAAATCCAGTAATGTGAGTGTTACCAAACCAAAGAAACCTGATATACAGCAGCATCAACGTCTGACCATAAGCTCTGATCTGTTCTCTCCCCTGAGAAGCGTATCCACTAAATGAGGTTGATCTTAGGCATACAGTCTCTGCGCTACACAACCTAACACACACAGAGTGTTCCGCACATTGTGTGCTCAACATCTGGAGCGGGAGCAGACAGAGGAGCAGTTGTGTAAGACGGCGGTCTGGCCAGAAGGAATGTGGTCCGATGGGCTCATGGTTTGTGTGTGTCTCTCAGCCTGAAGCCGGTCTGAGGCAAACAGCAGTGGAACACATTCTCACTGTGTGGACATCATCATTTAGAGGATTGTATGAATGTACAGTTACACAGTTACAACTATGTGGCTAATGTTATCAATATATTTGAACTTGAACCACAACATTACGAGAATACATTTGTGTTCATCAAAAAGAACACAAATGTATAATAGTTTACTTTTTTATTGAGTTGTATTCAACAGCTTTAGATCATTTAACTCTCACACATCTGTTTCTCACAAACACACGTATACCAGGCAGGAAGCGTTGTTGAATACTTGTTCACTGTACAAGATGTCAAAAGGCAGGTTCTTGCGATACGATGAGCATCTTTTCCTATAGTTCCCCCAATGTATGTACGTTTATTAATAGAGAACAATATCCCTGGAACATGTGAAAGGGTGTAACATGTCTGTAGGATCCATCAGTGCATTTCGGAATGTTGTTCTGACAGTTGCAAAACTCATTTGTCATCACCGAAACTCTGCGTTCAGAAAGATGACAACAGTTAATGTCCGTACAATTATTGTCATTTCGATTGAACATGTTCAAATCTTGCTCTGCATACACTTTGAAATATGTTGTGACGTATGGGTTTTATAAGGTGAAAAATGTTAGAAAATGTTGACGCAGAGCATCGATCAGGCGGTAATGATTTAACGTGTCTCCATGTGCTGCGTGTCAGTGTTCAAAGCTCAATCTGCAAACACTCACTTGTTTTCAGAACACCTGTCCTTTCATCTAACACACGCACTGTCCCACATCTCTCCGTGAGATGAATGTACCATGTGCCCAACCTGCAAACATCACCATGACTCCACTTGTTTGTTGAATCTGACCTTCCACGTGTGCAGCTGAAGAAGCACGCATTTCTTATAGGAAGGCATGTATGTACATTACATTCAACAGGATATTCATGAAGATTTGCTGTCACACTGCAGATCCTTTAAAGCAGGGGTGTCAAACTCAAGGCCCGGGGGCCAAATCCGGCCTGCGACTTCATTTTCTGTGGCCCCACAAGAGCTTGCATATAATATAATATGTTTATTATACGGTTACATGCCGATTTACAGAAGCACGTTGCCCATAAACTACATGTCCCACAATGCATCTCAAATTTGACTTTTTTCTTCTAAAAATGCCTTTTTTTCTCAGAATTGACAGAATTTTTTTCAAAATGTTACTTTCTTTTAAATGTTGCTTTTCTTTTAAAATCATTTCGTAACATGCACATTGAAGAGACTTGCAATTATTTGCCCTGGACTTCTGCTTTCAGACCTAGTTAATTATGAAGTTATACCCTATCCTGTAATATAATACATTATTTTAAATATACTAAATATTTATATATGTATTTTAATATAGTCTTAAAGTTATAACCGGCCCTTTGAGTACAACCATAATGCGAATGTGGCCCGTGATGAAATTGAGTTTGACACCCCTGCTTTAAAGTCTTCAGACATTTATTTTCTATGATCAAATCAATTGAGCCAAATTCAGTCAATGGCAGATCCATTATGGTAACTTAGGTTAAAGTAGAAAATGCATTTCCTGCTGAAAATGCGTGCAAATGCTGTAAACTGTGTACATTTGTTGCGGAATTTAGCTGAAAATGCAGAAAAAGCTGAATATTGTATGAGTTGAATGGTCTCTGTCGCTGCTTTTAGCTTTTTTTTTACATATGTAAAACCTTTTTCTGTATTTGGATTGTATTTACATGTATATGAAACGGAACACATTTGTGTGTGCATTGAAAAACACAAGTGTGAATCCTTCTGTGTATTATGAGACTGTTCTGAGCCCATAGAATGCGGTTGCACAGCATTCGCACTAACTATGTTCAGTCGTGTAGACAGAGGGGAAAAGACACAATGGGCTAAACACTCAAATTATCAGAGCCATTACACATTCAGATGGAGCAATTGGCTATCAAACACAAGTGATCATCCAAGTACATTAGCCCATTAACACATTTCTAAAGAGACACAATCTGTCAGAGAAACTCATTTGAGGCCCTGTAAAGGTCTATATTTATCGGGTGATGATGGACAGGCTTGAAAGAGACAGAAAAACAAATGAGCATGCGTCACACCCTTCTTCTAACCTTCATCTTCGTGTGCATGCTTAACGTAATGCGTTTGAGTTCTCCTGATTTTCTTTTTTTACTAGAGCTGACCCAATCGTTCCTGTGGACACATGCTTTCTAAGTGCTCCGACAATAGACAGCTTGATTTGGGCCTTATGTTTACCATCTGTAAAGGTAGACCAAACCAATAAAAAATACATATCCCTGAAAATACTGTGGCCTTTATCCTGGGCTCGATGGTGTATTTATAACCAGTCTTTCCAGCATGGCAGCAGAGTGGAAGGCATGTTCAGGTTGAATTCGTGCACGTGACCTTTCCTGAACTAGGTATAGTTCCGCTGGGCTTACAGGAAAGTGCCGGAGGGCTTATGAGAGTGCAGGAAATACCCTGCACAGGAAACTAAAGGCTCCTCTGATTTGTATCTGACCTGCAACCCGCTCAGGAGCGCTTCACCTGGACTAGTTTAAAGGTGAGCAGGCACCCAGACTGAGGGACTTTCAAAGCCCCAGTTTGACTCCTCCTGTAGATGTGAGTAATCATCAAGAGGAGTAGAATTTTCTGAATGACCATCCTGGAAGTTTCATCATCTACAGGAGGTAGATGATGATGAATTTGAGATGCATTGTGGGACATACAATTTGAAATGTGATTTTGTCTCTTTAAACAACTAAGCTCTTTTGACAGAACAATAATTTGACCTTGTAGAACACGCTGGTCTTCCACTTCGTCGACCGGTTAGTTAGTTTTTTATTATTACAATTTGAACTAGCCCTTTAGAACACCAAAGTCACACAAACTAACAAACTGATCAACATCGCACTAAACCAGCAACAATTATTGTGCATACTCTCGCTGTTTCCTCTCCAGTTTCAGACACACACAGCCTCTGATACCCCTTTCAAGGCTTTTCCCATTCTAGCTCCGTGCTAAAGCTTTTCTGGTTCAGAACCGGTTCTTCGGTTCAGCTCCCGCTCTGTTCACACCGCTCGACTGGTGCTGCGTCATCGTTTGCGTCATGACGTATCCGTTTGCGTGCCTGCTTCATAAAGCCAAACCGCGCGAAAACCAACAACAACAATCGACAACAACAACGGCAGATTGTATTGAAGCGCTACTCGTTTTGGTTTTGCTCTGTCGAAAGAAGAAATGGGACGACTTTACTACCAACTTTACAGTCGTTAAATGCTACATTCAGGACTTCTTTACAATCATCACCATCAACTTCAACGACGATTCTGTAGGAGAAAGAAGGTAAATATACGTCCTATTCGATGGCGTTAGAGCTAGCTGTTGTTAGCCTCTGCATGCGCCTATCTCAAAATACCCAGCTTTGCAGCATTAATTACTATGGTATAACTAGAGATGTCCCAATCCGATCACGTGATTGGGGATCGGAGCCGATCACGTGATTTTCAAAAGATCGGAATCGGGAGGAAAAAAACGGGGATTGGGATTTCATAAAATATTTGTATTATTTTATTTAATGTTACAAAACAAAAATGACCATGTTCACGTCTTAAAGTCATCCTGAGGCCTTAGTTTTGGTTTAAAATTACACAACATCATGTGTATGTGTTGCTTTCTTTGGGCTTGTTTTCAGACCTGCTTATTTCTCTCAAATCTGGCAACAGAGTGGGCGCCGTGTCTAATAGTAGCAGTAAGCTAACGAGAGGCTACGTTCAGCTGGTGACTCGGGAGTCGGGACAGAACAAATGTCAGGAGTTTGGAAGTATTATAAAATTGAAACCGAAGGCAGTGCAGTGTGAGAAAAAGTTTTTAGAGAGTACTTGTCCATGGACAAGTGAGTTTGGCAATTTACTTGTCCGAATACATTTTTCACTTGTCCAGAATGGACACAAATTTGGGGCCACTGGAATCTTCTTCTTCGCCATCGTATTTTACATTTTCCCACGGTTTTTTACGACACCGCTAACGTAAGTGAGCGGTAAGATTTTAGTGCATCACACATAGGGTTGGGTATCGTTTGGATTTTAACGATTCCGGTTCTGCTTTTCGATTCCGGTTATTTTTGTTTCTCGATTCCGGTTATTTTGTTTCTCGATTCCGGTTCTTTGAGAGGGTAAATAAGTCCCATGACAAACTGGGAGAAAAATATATTTATGAAAACATTAAGTCAAATCTGTATTCCTATTTACAAATCACTTCATACCTTTTCATTTCTTTCGGTTATTGAATACAATTATATAAAAATAATCTCTGCATTGTTTAGTTAGTTCTAAGTGGTGCAGTTTGAGAATGTACAGTTGGCCCAGTGTCCTTTGATGTTACACTGCAACCTGCCTGTGAGACAGAGTCCAACCACACAGGACATAACCTAATAATAATAATGACACATTAGATGTATAGCCTAGAGCAGGGGTGTCAAACTCAATTTCATCGCGGGCCACATTAGCATTATGGTTGCACTCAAAGGGCCGGTTGTAACTTTTAAGACTATATAAATATACAAATATATTATATAAAATAATGTATTATATTACATTATTGCCTCTGAATTGGATTATTATCAAATAGGGTAATAACTTAGTAATGAACTACGTCTGAAAGCAGAAGCCCAGGGCAAATAATTGCAAGTCTCTTCAGTGCACATGGCACAAAATGAGATGCATTGTGGGACATGTAGTTTATGGGCAACGTGCTTCTGTAAATCGGCATGTAACCGTATAATAAACGTGTTATTTTCTTTGCAAGCTCTTGCGGGGCCACAGAAAATGAAGTCGCGGGCCGGATTTGGCCCCCGGGCCTTGAGTTTGACACCCCTGGCCTAGAGGCCTAGCGCTTTTCTACAACTCAAAGACGCTTGCACGCTTACACATGTCCTGCAATCAGGGCCGCTATTATTAATAGAAGTTGTTTATTTGCATTAATTATATATTTTTGAGAATAGTATTTGGCAGGAAATGCAGACGTATTCACCTGTAAAACGCATACTGAACGACATACATGCACAACCATTTACCTCACTGCATAAAAAAGTGTTGATAATAATAATAAACAGGTATTGTATTTATATTATTATATTAGCTTACTTTGTTTCGAGAAGAAAAGAAAAAAAATTCCCTCCTGTCGGTTGCGCCTCATCTCACAAGTTGGCCAGGGGCGGCCCTGCCTGCAATACACATGCTGCAGCTGCCCAGCTGCTCACTGTTTGTAAAAGTAAATAAATAGTATTTTCATTTCAATAATGTACTTTCTATACCCTGCTTCATCAACAATACTGACATCCCTGTGCTCCTCTGAGTCTGGGGGTCTGGGGATGTGAGGACAGCGTGAGGACAGCGCGAGGACACAGACAGGGAGGCTACTTCATAAAGGAAATGGCGGGCAATATTAACAACATAGGAGTTAAAACGCTTAATAACCTTAATTATGTGTTAGAGAAGAACATAAGAAAGTTTGACAAAGATTAGGCTGTTAAACGGGCTGCGGATCCACTGTGGGTAGAAAGAGAGAGAGAGACACTGAGCTGCACCGCGCAGCTGATACGGAGCATAGAGAGAGAGAGCTGCAGTCCGCGGGGCTCGGCCTCGCCTCCTGTCCTCACAACTCTTATTAATCCCGGTACCGGACAATTGTTATTTGTTCCCACCCCGCTCCGCCCCGCCCCCGTCTAACTGTACAGAAAGCGGCGAGATGCATTTCCTTAGGAATCGACAAGCAGAACCGAAACTAACATTTCTAAACGAACAATAGCGGACACGTACAATTTGCGAATGAGTTCTGCCTTTTGTAAACTGAATGTATCAATAATTTGTCAATAAATCAGGCCGAAAAGCGTCACTTGTCCGCCGGACAAGTCAATTGAAAGATCTACTTGTCCGATATTGTAAATAACACGTCCCGGACGGTGGGACGTGTACTTTTTCGCACACTGCAGTGTAACAGGTTCCGCGTGGTGGAAAGAACAGAGCTACGTTCAACACGACCAATCTAATACGCCACCTGAGAAACAAACACCAACAACAACACGGCGAGTACACTAGGGCTATACCCAAATATCCGAATATCCGTTCGTTGGAGTACTATTCGGGTTTCAATTTCGTTATTCGGATATTCGTTTTTTTCCCATTTTATTTTCAAATTGAATGTATTGAAATCTCCAATTTCAACGTAAGAGCTTGTGCCTCTTCGGGGGGTGCTAACACTTAACCATAAACGTTATCGTTTACTTTCTCCATCTTTATTCTTTCACACACACATACGGGTATTGGGCCAAGGGCGACACCGTACTTCCGGTATCTGCCATTTTACGCGAGGTGCAAGCAGGCCAAGGGTTTAGTCACCTTCTAGGTGTTGCTAAGCTTCCTGTACTGAATATCATAGTCTATTGCCTTAATCAATATCTAGTCAACTCTAAAATACCACATATATGCAATGGCATGATAATATTATTGTGACAAGTGGGGTATTCACCTGGTGTTTCCAGAAATTAGACGTAGATGCAGCCAAAATCGACTAAGGCCACTTTCGAGGGTCGTTTTTCCATACATCTGCAGGCAGTCTGTAAGGGCAATCGGACAACCCACACAGCTCGAGTTTACGCTGGTAACGACCTAGAGCACACCCCTCAAGTCCAGAGATGTAATCCGAAGACATGCAGCGATTTCTTCGGTCGTTAATTCAGAAAAAAAACCTAGTGCGCTCTGCCTGGCTACGTTAGCTAGCCGTTTATATTTGCACCTCAAGGATATTTGCACCTCCAGGAAAATGGCGTATTTATATATATATATATATATATGGCACGCGTTGCATTGTGGGTAGCTCGTGACGTCACTGTGTGTGAAAGAATATGTAGATATTACTTTTCTCCGTTAATCTCCGTCACGTTGTTTCCATAGCAACAACAACTTCCTGTCCACAGCGCTACCTCTCCTTCAAAATAAAAGCATGTCCACAAATAGGAAGCCAAGCCAAATTACACTTAAGACGTATACAACTGCAACGAAAGTAACACACACAATGCGATATCCTTTTCAATTTCAAAGAACACAAATTAGGTTACATTAACAAATAACTATAAAACACCAATAGTGTAGAATAACAAAAAGAATGCCGTGAATACACCGAAACACACGTGTTGAAGTGACGCTGCTGATGACTATTGAATTGTGTTACTCCAGTAAGATGGAAATATAATACTTTGTTTATTCATGTTATGTTAAGCTGCTGTTGTTCATTGCATTATTACTAGACTAGTTAGTCTAAGGCTAGAATTCTGCACTAAGCCACATTTTTATTTTATTTTACTATTTGTGACTGAATGTGAATTTGTGAAGCTAGTCAAGCTACCTCTTTCCAGTAGAGTTATTTTTGTTTTGTTACTGCACTATCTGCACTCAATTTGTTTACATGGTTATTTTGTGGTGGACCACTGATAAGCTTTATTTTGTTTTTGATCCAATGCTGCACAACTGAACTGATCCAATGCTGCTGTGAAAAAAAGAAGCTATATCCATGTTGGATAGAATGGATAGTTGGGTACTGTCATTTAAATACAAAAATAACCTTATTAAGGGACAACTTGAATGCTTTTTTCCTTTTTTTTCTCTTAATGCATTGCATAAAGATCGGATCGGGAAAAATCTGTATCGGCAGATTGTCAAAATCAAATGATCGGAATCGGATCGGGAGCAAAAAAAGGTGATCGGGACATCCCTAGTAAGTACCACGATAGATGCACAAAGGGTAAAAACAAGCGCCCCTATACTTACATTAAAAAGGCATTACTGTTGTCTGGACATAAGAAGAAATTAAATATTTACAATAAATGTTTTCATTGAGATATAGTTACTAAGTGTGGGGGGGGGAAACCTTTTTTTGTTTCTAAAAGCTTTTATCATTAGCAGGAAAACTAATGTAAAAAACACCCAGCAGAGCAGCGGGATAACAAGTGCTATCTCTGAAAGGTGGCAGGATACATCTAGGGCTTTGCTTTGTGTGCTTCTTCCTACATTGATGCTTCTACAATAAATGAAACTTGGGACAGTGGAGGGATTTAAGAGATGAATGCATCTAATTTACTGGATCTGTCTGATATTAACACACGTGACCTCAAACCTGACACGTAAGGTTCCTCTCTGCCTCAGCTTAAAACTCACAGTATGCAACCTCAAACAAAATGCATGCAGAGAGCTCAAATAAAAAGCCAGCCGTCTTTAGAGTGTCAATGGAGAGTGGCTGCACTGTGTTACTTGATCCACAATGCACGCTACATCATATACAATTGGATAATCCATTAATGAAGTCCATTCTGTCAAATCTAAGTCAAACAAGTATAATTTATTTTGTGACAAACGAACGTTTTAGTAGTTTGACGAGGCAATCAATGGCAATATTGTCATACTGATATTCTGTACACACTGAAGACCACTGAGACAAGTGTAACATTTGTGATATTGGGCTATATAAATAAACGATTGATTGATTGATTGATTGATTGATTGATTGATGATTGATAACTGTCTAATATGGCTTATCTTTTTAGCTATCTTACCAATGTGGCTAACATCTGCAATGTACATTTTGTCAATAATTATTGATATTACTGTACTATTACATGCTAATAAAATATGAAGTTAACTATCAGATAAATCACATAAACTCAAGTATAAAGAAGAGGGCATGTTGTAAGAAAACACTTAACAGATAAACTATAATTTTATTGATCATGAAAATAATAAAAGAAAAGTATCGAAAAATAATCGGAATCGCAATTCTTGACTTGGTATCGGTATCGAAACCAAAATGTTGGTATCGTGACAACACTCGTTTAGATAGTTAATTTTAGTCTAAGTCATCTCAGTGGGTCTCAAACAAATATGTGTTTACAAATTATGTAAACACATATTTCCAAGGCACTACTTTATAATTATTAGGATAAATAAAAACAGGTTTGAAATCATTCCAATGTATACTATAGAAGATAGTAAACCAAAAATATCGTTTCAAGTTGGAGAGATACAAAAATATGCATAAATAAATAAATAAATAAATGTCAACTAGGTAAAATAAGATATAAATGAACAACAAAAATAAAATAAGTTACATTTATTTGTTATTGGCTATGGAAGGTTATTGGTTATGTTCACATACTTATTTGATAATTAAAATGTAAATGTTGTATCCCCTAGATCAGGTCTCTAGTAATTCTGCTCAAAGTGCACCAGATTGAAGCATTTTACTTTAAAATGTTCAAAAGAAATCTTCCCGGGGGGACATACCCCCGGTCCCCCCTAGAGGATGTGACGTCCACCCCCCAATTAAAACATGTTCATACAATACTGAATACATTTGAAGCCATTTTGACGTATATTACCTGTTAATAAGTTTCTGTTTTTGTAGTGTATTTGTCTTTTGTAGAGACAAATTGGCGGGGTATACTTCGCACACACTAAAATATTTCACGCACTACGCGCTCACATTATGCTGGACCCACGTGCCTTAGCACCGCTGCTATGACTCCATCCTAGGGGAACCACTGAAACCGGAGATCGTTGTTGTTAGCTTCTGGTGCTAGCGAGCTACGCTAATGGATATAAGAAGTTTTTTCAACAACGAAGTGGAGGAGAGTCCTCTCCTGTCAGACTGAGAGACTCAGTGAGCTAAAGGACTCTGTCAGTGTTATCTCAGTGGGTCTCAAACGTTTTGGTCACCATTAATGTAAACTATTATTTCCGAGGCACACATTTATATGATCATTATAGTTATAAAAAAATAAGAGAATAAATGAAAAACAGGTATGAAATACTATATGACAGTAAAACAAGAATAAAGTTTAAAAGGGTGATTTGTAAAATATCCATAAAGAAAAAGTAAATCTGTTTACAGTTCTGTTTCATATGGGTGTTGAGAGATGTATCCATAGATCTATTCATTTTGCTCTGAAAGTGCACCAGATTGATGCTTTTAACTTCAATATTTAACACACACCACCTATAAAAATAGCACTTTACCCCTGCTTATACCTATATGCCGTGAGCTGATTATCGAGCCTTCATTGTAACAGTCGCGGGTACGTTGTGTATATGGGTGGGGAGTGTTGCTGTAGAAAATGTCACTGTAGCGACCGGTACCTTAATGGGAAACCTTAAATGTTTGGGCACCCTCTATGAAACGTCAAGCTACCCCACAGCACCCCCAAAAGAAATCTCTGGTGCCGCCACTGAGCCTGACTATTTGTTTTGGGGGGGGCCCGACTTTTTTTTTCTCCAAAGGGGCCTGAGAACCACTGTACTATACAGAGATGCTGTATGAGAAACCAATGTGAGTTTGGAACATTGCACAGTATAAATCTATTTTAGTAGACCTCAACAATGGAATTATGATCAGTAGAAATGGCCATGACATGGGACCTTTAAAGAAACCTGTGAATCACATTTGTAAAGCTAGAATCAGAGAGCTTTTGGTATTTTCTAAATCTATTTCAATGGTCAAGTTTCAAAGTTTTCAGATGGATTTCTGGTTGTTTTGACCAGAGATTGCACTCTTGGAAAATAGTCATTGGGCAAGAAAAAAAGCTTAAAAACATAGATATAAGTTATCACAGCTTGTAAATTGAGAACACTCAAAAATTACATGTTTTCAATCAATTCTAATCCTTACATTTCTTTGAAAATTACATTATGAAAGTAAGACTTAAAGTGTTTCTGTTTACGTCTTCTTTCTAGACAGCACAACTTTGAATTTAAATGAACAGCCCAGGTGAGGAAAGCCTCATTTCAAAAGATATGATCTAGAGGTAAAATTCCTGAAACAAAATCAATCCTAAAGTGCCCTTGTGTTAGCATGCACGGACAGGTGAGGCTGAGTGACGGCCCTGTCTGCCAGAACAGAGGCACTGACTTCCAGCCAAGAGGATGATTTGGGTCACTAGGTAATTGCATTCACAGACCACAGGGGACTTGTTGGCAATTAATCCTGCTAGTGAGCCATGTGAAATATGCCTGTGTACAGTGTGCCAGCGAATTGATAATTACAGCCCTGTTACTACAGATCTTCAAAGAGTGATACAGGCACAATTCTGCTGCTATCACTTGCAGGTACACAGACACAATAAGAACAAAATGGTGCTGTGCCTGATGTAGCATAAAGTCAGAACTCTTTCTACTCAATTAAGCACAACCCTAACATCTCAAACACTAGCACAAAGCTTTACAATCCTCCATTATCAGCTACCTAAAAGGGCTATCTTGAAACATGAGGTTTAACAAAACACTTCACCTGATTAACTGTCAGGAATATCTCAAGCCTTTCCTTCTTTTGGTCAACAATAAATACTGATGATAACAATGACTTTGATATCTCCCAATCTTGGCAAAAGAAAAATTATGTATAAAGAGATTGTATTTCAATTCATTTAAAGAAGCTTTAAACATCAAGTTTTGTACAATGTTGCTCATAGTTAGTGACCCTGTTCATTGCTTTGTGTTGTAACACTAACAGCTGTACACTAACATCATGCCTCCTTTTGTCATTCTAATCTGTTGATGTGGTTTGGAGTGAATATGTTTGGCACATGGCTCTATGTTGCCAACAACATGCTTCAGTCATTTGAGCGTCTTTAGAGGCTGGCAGGTGTCACTGCATGCCGAGCAAGTGCATCACACACATGGTGTAAAGTGTCCCATTAGCCTCCAGCTTCTGCCTAATCTGAGATCAATCAATCAATGTTTATTTATATAGCCCAATATCCCAAATGTTACATTTGTCTCAGTGGTCTTCACAGTGTGTACAGAACATCAGTATGACAATATGACACCCTCTGTCCTTAGACCAGGGGTGGGGAACCTTTTTCCTCTCAAGGGCCATTTCAATTTTTCCAACATCCTCCGAGGGCCGTACAAATTATTGACCTCTGCTTAAAAATACTATAATCACAGCCCATTCATTTGGCCTTTCTTTCATGCTGTGCAAAGAAAAAGCAACCTCTGAATCCAGATATTTCACCAGGACTCGCATATTCATGCACGTGCACGGTTGTGGCATGACCACCAAAACAGAAAGATATGAACACAAGATGTGTGCAAATGTATTTAGTTTCCTATCCATGTGGACATGATTTAAGTGGGGGGGGACCTAACTTCCTCTAGGGGGGTCCGGGGGGCATGCTCCCCCGGAAGATTATTTTTTTAAATGTTGAAGTTGAAAGCATCAATCTGGTGCACTTTGAGAGCAAAATTAGGAGATCTATGGACACATCTCTCAACACCCATATGAAATAGAACTGTAAGCAGATTTATTTTTCTTTATGGATATTTTACAAATCACTCCCCTTTCAAACTGTATTCTTGTTTATTAATAACAACTTTTTTACTGTTATATAGTATTTTATACCTGTTTACTTTATTCTCTTATTTTTTTTTATAACTATAATGATCATATAAAGATGTGCCTTTACCTCACTGGTTGGAGAAAAAGCTTCTTATATTCGTTAGCATAGCTAGCTAACCTGATGCTAATAACAACAAAGTTATTGACTGTCAGTATGATCAGTATGTCAGATGAACAGATCGCCACTGGGCTTACAACTAAGACACAGCCATGCAAAAACTGTGGCATGTGTACGGCTCCTTATGGGTACTGCAATTTTTGGAAGAGCCGGAGCCGCGTTCTGGTGCTCTCCGTCAGCACTACACACCCCTGTCAGACCAGATGAGACATGTGTCAGGTGAGACATATACCATGTGATGACACGTTAGGCTCGTGTTGTAATCAAGGACCCTGACCTTGGCCAGGAAAAACAGGCACTCGCTTGTTTAATTTTTTTGCAGTCTAGATTTCTTTATTTTTTGCATGTGTACATAAATTACCTCGAGGGCCGTACCAAATTGTCTCGCGTGCCGTATACGGCCCGGGGGCCGCAGGTTCCCCACCTCTGCCTTAGACCCTCACATCGTACAAGGAAAAACTTCCGGAGAAAACCCACAGTTTAAAGGGAACATGGGAGAAACCTCAGGGAGAGCAACAGAGGAGGGATCCCTCTCCCAGGACGGACAGACGTGCAATAGATGCCGTGAGATTTATCGGTTAGTGGAGATCTGGTCCTAGATGATAGGGGACAGTAAATGTCACACTATCACTGTCATTTTCACAATGCTACTACTGTTGTTTACTGGTGAATGTTGATGAACAGACAACAAACTGAATGTAGACAATGATGGGCCCTGGGGGGTGTCAACACTCGGTGCTGGACCCTTACCATAATTTCAGCTCAAAGGTTCTGGAAATGGTACATATCATACACACGTCACACATCATACACACGTCATCATACACACGTCTCTGCTCATCATACACACGTCTCTCTGCTCATCATACACACGTCTCTCTGCTCATCATACACACGTCTCTCTGCTCATCACACGTCTCTCTGCTCATCATACACACGTCTCTCTGCTCATCACACGTCTCTCTGCTCATCACACGTCTCTCTGCTCATCACACGTCTCTCTGCTCATCACACGTCTCTCTGCTCACACACGTCTCTCTGCTCACTACACAGTCTCTCTGCTCACACATCTGCTCACACGTCTCTCTGCTCATCACACGTCTCTCTGCTCATCACACGTCTCTCTGCTCATCACACGTCTCTCTGCTCATCACACGTCTCTCTGCTCATCCATACACACGTCTCTCTGCTCACCTACACACGTCTCTCTGCTCACCACACGTCTCTCTGCTCACCATACACAGTCTCTCTGCTCATCACACGTCTCTCTGCTCATCACACGTCTCTCTGCTCATCACACGTCTCTCTGCTCATCACACGTCTCTCTGCTCATCATACACATGTCTCTCTGCTCATCACACGTCTCTCTGCTCATCACACGTCTCTCTGCTCATCACACGTCTCTCTGCTCATCACACGTCTCTCTGCTCATCATACACACACGTCTCTCTGCTCATCATACACACGTCTCTCTGCTCATCACACGTCTCTCTGCTCATCACACGTCTCTCTGCTCATCACACATCTCTCTGCTCATCATACACACGTCTGTCTGCTCATCACACGTCTCTCTGCTCATCACACGTCTCTCTGCTCATCACACACACGTCTCTCTGCTCATCACACGTCTCTCTGCTCATCATACACACGTGTCTCTGCTCATCACACGTCTCTCTGCTCATCACACGTCTCTCTGCTCATCATACGCATACACTAGGCTCTATGTAATCACTTATGTTGGACGTTGCTGTACAGAAGTCAAACATGCCAAAGGGCTGGCAATAGCTGGACTTCATTCGGTTTTTTTAATTATGAAAATTGTGAAAATCTTGGACTTTATTTAAGGGACATTCATTTGAATGCACCTTAAAACACATTTATAATTGTCCATACAAGTGCTCTGAAACTGTAGTACTATTTATTTTTCATAAATACCATATTATAATAATAAATAACATCAAGCTTATTGAGAGATCTTTCCTTAACAAATGGCTCCGGGCTGATGGAACAAACAGACAGGACTACAGAGCTCACTGACAGCAATACAGCATGTCATTAAGGAATCATTTCATCTGATGCAATCAAAACTGAATCCTTCAGACATAAGGTAAAGGAGGTCGTGACATCATGCGGTGTGTGTGGAGATTCATTTAGTATTGGTACAGAGGTGACTTATTCAAACCACCGGCACACAGCCAGGTCAGCATTAACAAGAGGGACCAAGTCAAAGACATCCAATAATGTGTCGGAGCAGTTGTTTTGTCATCACTATCAATGCCGACTACAAGCGGAAAACACTTAGATTGGGAGTCAATCCCAAATCGAGAACTATCGAGCAGACACTGACATATAAAATAGTACATGAAGCTGTCATTGTTGCCAAATATGCTACCAGACAGTTTTAAAACGATTCTGCAAGTGTTTAATTCTAAAGTATCCAATCGGATGAAAGTAGCTGTTAAGCAGGCCTCATTAGTTAAAGAGTAATCTGGAGTTAAACACAAAAACAGAAAGTAATCAGACCCTTAATAAGAGGGATAATCTCCTCCACTTCAGCGTGGTTCTCCAGCTCCTCGCTGTAATTGCTCTTGTTAATCATGCCTTGATTTGTTGACGAGATTCATTAAGAAAACTTGTCTTGAAAACATAAAATCTCTCCCAATCTGGGGATGCAAACATCTTGAGATGAAGTGAAGTGAGAGCAGATTAAGTCGTTTTAAAAGCTATGGTCAGAGAGTGATGTAACCAGCGATCAGCGTCTGTCACTGCTTATCAGACTGAAAACTCATCTCTTTCGACTCCACTTCGAGCGATAGAATTACAAACAAAGAACTGCTAACAGAGCACTTATATACTAATAAAGGACTGGCTTATCTAAAGCCAGTTGAGTAGCACTTGAAATGTTTGGCTCTATGAAACCTGATGTACTTTATGATTCTGTTTTCTTCAAGGTTGTGTCTTCCTGGTCGAATGTACTTATTGTAAGTCGCTTTGGATAAAAGCGTCAGCTAAATGCAATGTGATGTAATGTATTAAACCAGTAGAGCCACTGAAATATCTCAACACACTCTTGTTGATGGTGTTTTGTTCTGGTAAAATGTTGAATCAAGTGCTTTGAGTCAGCATTCACCCATTCATACAGAGGCTGCCTACAAGAGAGACTAATGGCGCATTTCCACTGCAGCGGGTAGCTCGCTTTAAGCGTGCCGAGCCATGTGGGGCCCGTTTTTGGTTGCGTTTCCACTTGGCCTAGCACCGGCTAGCGGGTCCTAATTCACAGTTTTCTGGCCCCATAAAATCGTGGTTCTGGGGCCAGGAACAGCCAGGCTGAGTCGGGCTGAGCATGCTAAACTAGAGAGAGAATCGTTGGCAAGGGGGCTACAACTAGGGCTGAACGATTAATCGATTTTAAATCGAAATCGCGATTCGAGATGATGCGATTATCAAATCGCAAAGCCTGCGATTTTTTGGAACTTTTTTTTTACATTTTTTTTCTTCTTCTTGTGTGTCAGTCATCCACACCAATCAGAAGTGCTGTGCTCCACATGTACCAGCCATTGTTAATCAATCAGAAGTGGCCCATGATAGAAGGTGATAGACAGATTGATCCAATCACCTGCCAAGTATTTTTTAAAGTGCCTGCCCTTTCCAAATGGCCTCCAATGGAGCTTTCCTAGATAGTTTGGTGAAACAAACCATCTGGGTCAGGTCAGTAATGCTCCATCACATGTTTCTATTACAGGGTGAATCTTTAACTGAAGCTTGACTTTAAAGCAACCCAACCGAAGTTTCATGTAAGTTTAGTTCTTTCACTCGTAGCTCGGGCTGCGGGGATGCTAGAGACAGCAGTATGTTGATACGACCTTCCTAGCCGGAGTTATGGCCACATTTTACAATAAACTTCCATTGGGTCGCTTTTTCCCAAAATCGTGCAGCCCTAGCTACAACTACAACAAGATGAACATATTTGACCGTGATTTAATTGTAATACACGTTTCAAAATGATGTTGACATACTGATACCGGTTAGTAAAAACCATGAATTAATGCTTTGACAAGTCTGCAGACAGACGGCAGGCGGAAAACCCTTTTAAAATGCTTGTTTTCTAAATGCAGCTTGGCTAAGCTAACGTTATATATGCTCCGACCGTCCACACTCACAACAACAGCCTATACAGACATAAATAAACCAGCAACTGTATTCGCCATGACACAGGCAGTCTGTGGTTTGTACTTGTTTAAATGTTGTCTAGTTTCTGAACAGATATGAGGAGCTGTGAGCTCTGAGTGCTAAGAGCTAACGGCTGTGTTGTTTTTCTGGGGCGCTCATTGAAGATGACGTCACGGCTCCGCCTACACTTTAAAGTGTTAAAGTCAGCCGGGCCTAATAAGGCCTAACCAAACCGAGCGAGGCCGAGCGAGGCCTGCAGTGGAAACGCGCCATAACACACACACTTTTGGCCATCTAGAGAAATGGGGTTCAGTATCTTGCCCAAAAAAACTTCCAAGGTGTGGCAGCAGTGGCTCAGTCTGTAAACCGAAGTGTTGCGGCTTCACGTCCTGATCGGACAAACACACTAAAATACGGAGTGTTAGCTGGTAGCTGGAGAGGTGCCAGTTCACCTCCTGGGCCACTGTCGAGGTGCCCTTGAGCAAGTCACCTAACAACAAAACTGCCGGCTAACTGGCAGCCTCTCTGCTCTGCCTGTCTGCATGTGGTTGCGTTGTGCATGTATATACTCCCCGTGTGTGAAATGTGTGTAAACACAACACAACACAATTGAGAAAGAAACGTAATAAAGTATGTCTTCTTCTTCTTATTCTGCGGGGGCTGGGGATCAAAGCACCGCTCCAACCCTGAGCCACAGCCCCCACATTGTTACATACAGTTGAGGCCTAAATGATTAGCCCCCCAGGAAGTTATGGAACATTTTCCTAAAATTCTTCCCAATGTTTCCAGTATTGATAAAACTTGATATAATTAAACATTCACCAGTGCTATTTAGTAGCTTTTGGTATATTTTGGAAAATAAAATAAGTTTTTAGGCTTGCTTTATATCAAATATAGTGAAAAATGGGTTGGTCAAAAATATTAGCCCCCAGGCAATTTATGGCGCATTTCCGCTGCAGCGAGTAGCCCCGTTTAAGCGTCCTTAATCGTCCTCAATCGGCCAGGCTAGTTTTTGGTGGCCTTTCCATATAGCGTAGCACCGGCTAGCGGGTACTTTTTCCCTCTTTTTCCAGCCCCATAAAATCGTGGTTCTATCAGGCCAGGACCAGGGCTGAACTCGTGACGTCAACACTCTCGACTGCTGATTGGTCAGAGAGAATCGTCACAAGATCGCGGGTGAGATCATCCCTAGCGTCGCATATATATCTAGAAGCAAGCTTGCAGCATTTTTCTACATAGCATTTTTGTAAACGGAGGAGCTACATAAATGGCAACGTCAAAGAAAAGCACACCGTGGTCGACCGAGGAGGTGACGACGTTCCTACATCTCATTGGGGATGATACAATCCTGTCCGAGCCACGGCCTCGGACAGCCAGCGAGGCAGCCCGAGGCCTGAGCGAGGACGCTTAGGGACGCTTAAACCGGGCTACCCCACTGCAGCGGAAATGTGCCATAATAGTCAATACTAGTGTACCCTTTCTGAGCCACAACTGACAACAAGCTCTTAGAGTAGTTCTTTACTAGGTCGGCACAGGTCTCTTGAGGGATTTTGGCCCATTCTTCCATTGCAAAGTGTTTTAGTTTTTTGTATTTGGTGCAAATACTTATTATCCTTATATATTTATTTTGAACTACTTTGCAACTTCTTTATGTTTGCACCACCAGATACCAAAGCTAATTTCTACCTGGCAATAACCTCGATTCTGATTCTGAAAATGTGATATAGTTTCACCTCAAATCTAACGAATACCAAAAACGATAGGACGTTTAGCAGATACTTGGTCCTAACCCAATTGGATAGACCGAAATGTTTACCTGAACATGGCACGAGACAGAAAGTAAAAGGTCATTGTTTTTAAATGAATATCCTTCCATCCAAAAGTGTGGTTGTAGTTACGTTTAACATGTTCATCAGTCGTTGCAGGGTAAGCATAAATATATTTGAACACTTGGTGTTGATGCATGTTTCAAGTACATATTGGCATTAGTGGACGGTCCTGAAAACCTGTATTTCCAAAATGAAAAGAAACATAAATACAGCACAATAGCAGCTCCAAGTTCAGCCATATGACAATTGTAAGGAAAAAATGCTTTACCTAGAATTTCATTAACATATAGATGATAGTTTCCTTTATTCAGTAATGACTGTGCAAGCATATACAATCCAGTATCCAATAAAACAATATGGGAGAAAAAGAACATTGCCTTAGAAATGTACCAGTGTTCAGCCCCAAGGCTACATTCCCAGCACCATTTAGAGATACAAGTAAAGGATCATCAGAGTCAAGTGAGCAGCCCCAGCCCTTAGAGCCAAGTCAAATCATTTACCTTTTCCCTCACCTACTGCCACACCTGCCACTAAACGTTTGAAGTGTGAAAGTAAGAGCCAGGAGGAAGGTCAGACTTGTTGAAGTGTAGATATCAGTCCGAGTGGATGTTTGCAAAACCAGGATTCTTCAAGCTGCCCCCAACTCTCACACACACACACACACACACATCTGCAGGAAAGCCTTCTGAGCTATTTCACTATTTCTATCCTACAATGTGTATTCTTCAGTGTGTCCAGACACAACACATCTGTGTGCTTTCATCTTCAGCTCTGACCTGCTCACATTGCTGTGCAGTACAGAGTAAGTGTGGCGTTTTATTTCAAAGATATCTGCCAAACAGTCGATGTAAGTGGCTTCCTCTTCCCTGCAGAGATGCACAGGAACATAATAGGTCTGTATTGTGTCTGCAATGACACAGCAATAGCATTTCCCGATCTACATGACAACTACTGACACAAGTTCCCCACAAGCAGCCTATACGCACAGCTGTGGACAATGCAAAACCATACGTTATGTTATGAATGCCTTTTTTTACAGTAATAAGCTGCATCCTCTCACTGAAAAAAGACATGCTACAAACAAACTAGAATATTAAACCAAGAATGAAGCATAGTCTGATACTCACAGTTTCTTTAGATTATGGAAGCAGAGAAAAGTGTGCTTCACTCAAGTCTCCTCTCAGCCCTTCAAGCCTTGTGCAGCTGAAATGACTCACATTCCCTCTCCCAACCTCTGTCAACCATCATGGAGGAGGTAAACATTTCCAAATATGGAGAAAAAATGAAGACAGTATTGGAGGGCGATATCAGTTTGGTTTGCTTTTAACTTGGAATGCCGTACTCTGTGAGCCAGAGTCACTCCGCAGAGCCAGTTCTGTGGTGCATACCTTTCACTAGCAATAATACAGATGATTGTAGAGAACATTTCACCATCACTTTGTGTTCCGTCTGACCTAAGATGGGCAGCATCGAGCCTGCCAAACAAGCTCCATTTCTAAAAGAATAACTATTCAAAAATGTAGAGAAGTCAAGTTAGCAAATTCAAAAAATGTATGGAAATATAGACATAAGTGACTTTCTTGTTAATCAGGCGACCAGGGCCCGATTAGAAGGCAAACACAGCCCGTTTACTGTGAAAAGCTGTGCTGTCACACGGATTGTGTTCAAGTAATTAAGAAGGTATAATTAAAGTCTGATTACTCCCCATGCGCTCTGTGGGTCAGCCCAGATCACGATCATATTAACAGCTGCTGAGGGAGCACATTACACCTCCCTGCCTGCCTGCGCTGGAACACTTTTCAAGGGCGACTTGGCTGGAGAATGCTCCTTTTCTCAAACTAGTATCTTAAAGGACTGCGTTCGAACGACTGACATCTCTATACTGTATGTTCATAAAGTCTTTACAATTATTTGTGTGGGTAAAGAGCACAATTCCAAATGACTTTCCTTAAGTCCTAAAACGTGTACAAACCTCATGTAGCAGTGACAACTCAGTGGGAACCCAAAGATATTAAGCTAACGACTGCATGTGAAGGTGATCGATGGTAGAAGAGGGATTTGAAAACATTCTGGAAATGTTATTTGAATCAAAGTCTTCCTCGAATAATACAAAATGTGGCAAGTTTTGAAGTGTATTCGAAGAGGCAGCAACACATGGCACACGTGGCACTGCAAGAACCTTAAAACACCTTGAATAACAGAGGTGTCATAACATTATTATTGTTTTATTGTAATTGCACTGTTGAGGAGCATGTGACCGAAGTGTTCCATTCACTCCATAACTACACTGTACTTGTGTATACGACAATACAGCTTTGAATCTTGACTGTGAATGTGCTCCGTACAATGAGCTAAACCATATGAAATGCAATAAACTTAGCTAAACAGCTTGCAGAGAAACTTGATGACATCACATGTCTTTACTGGATGCTCATGCACACGTTGTGTACTGGAGCACATGTGTGTTCCTTTTGAGAGTGCTTTGACCCGGACGTGCTATATCCATATTTACATCTCCTCAAACTGCAACGCATGACTCTCCAAGCACAAAAGCTGCCTCACCTTTTCTCCTCTCTGGATGTAACGGAAATCCTGGAAGGCTGATGAAGTGATGCCCTTCACTGTGTGTTGGAATCTGTTGACATTGAGAAATAGTGACGGATCTGTATTACTCAAATAGATTACATAACTCCTATAAATCCTGCATGAACCTCAGTATGTTTTCCATTTAAATGTGAGTCAGCTGTCACAGCTTGTAGCAGTCATTTGTCACTGCAGAGATACAGTTCAGGGGAAACAGTGAACAGACTCAACTCAAATAATATTCATTATAAAGGTCTCTATCAGGAAAAGTACAAAGCAACATGAAAAGGATCTGAAAAGGTTTAAAGTGAATATTAAATATTCAAGTGATATCTGCGTTTTAAACAAATAGAAACATTGTTTTTATAAAAACATTATTTCAAGTGTTTTTTAATGTCATAACTGAATTCCGTGACACGTTGTTTCCTCTTCTGTTCTTTGCATTTCTATATATTTTATTTTTTGAATGTTACTGTTACAATAAAGTACAACAATATTTAAAAAAATGTCATGGGTGTTGTCCCACTCATATAGGTCAATCAAAGAGTGGAGTTAACGAGGGAGGTGTCAATCAAGTCAAGCACCCTGCTTGCATTCCTGAGCACTGTGCACAGCTCCTCCGTGAGAGTATCAGCAACCATACATGAAGCTCCCTGCAGAGTACTACAGGGAAACACCCATCTACACTTTCAATTTAGTTTTAATTGTATTTATTATTATTATTATTATGCAGGTATCGTGACTTTTTTTAAATCAACATAGATTAATGTAAAAGGAAAAGGTGTGAGTTGCTAACGAGCCTGCCACATGTCACACCCTAACCTGAGAGCCCAGCAGGCCCCGACATGTCTCACTATGTTGTCTCTGAAGTCTGCTTTTGTTTTAGTCTTTTTTCTATGGTCAATGCATATTTTAGTGGAGGTTTATTCTTTACAAAATTATAAAACATTATTGTTTTATGCGGTCAAGAGATCTTACACTGTCAATAACTAACTTAATTTTGACTTAACACATTTACCCAACAGCGTAGGCTTGAATATGTTCTGATATTATAAAGTAACAAAATGTACGAGTTCAATTTGGGAAAACTAGTGTTTTTTTTTATTAAAAAAGGGGTGCAATTGGGGAAACAGGTTAGAATATTTTATGGTACCAAGATGGAATATTATTTCATCCAGATGACCGGAGGAGTCTCTGAGGATTCTGGAAAACCCTTCAGAACAGTAGTGATGTTAAAGGATCTTGTAGCAAAGACTGTCCGGTATGTGCAGATGCAGAAGCAGTGTGTCTTGTCTTCATTGTTGGTACCAATAAACCATATTTGCCAAGCTTAGGGAACACTAGCTTCGGGTTATCGTAACACTTTCTGAAAGACCACCATCTTCTCATGTTGCTCTACTCTTCAATGTGAGTCTGGTGAAACTGCTGTTCCTTCCAAAAAAACACATCCTCATTAAAGTAACACAAACAGTAGAATGTCTTGACTAACCCTACCAGGGGGCCCCCGGCTCAAAGGCAGTTCATGCACTCATCTTTTAACTTTAACATCATCAACGCTGTCAAACGAGTTCTTTTTAACCAGAGATTTTAGAGACAGTTTCGTTTAATGTTTCCCGAGTCAGAAAAGTGTCTGAGCGACGCAGATGTATTCGGTTTGATGACAGCACTCTTAGGGGACCTTAGTGTTATTGATTTGAAATTCAACATCTAAGTCAAAGTATGAATTCAGTCTTTCAACCAAGACAGTGAGACTTATTTTTCACACTAGTGATATTTTAAGGCAGAACAATACCTGTAGTCTATACAGTGATTTTCATATATTGACATTGACAACGTTAAAGCTACAATAGGGAGGTTTTCAGTAGGCTACTCATCTGTGTGTGTATGACCCTTGTAAAGCTTTAGAGGAGACATGCACAAAAGACCGTCACAATACTACGGCATGTAGTTACATTCCATAATTATACTACACAATACATGACACCTAATGAATGGGGTTTAATTTAAAATGTAGACTTTGTCCTTAAGAAAATTCCCAGATGATGTTATCAACAGGCTGACAGTCGAATTGATAAAATGACACTTGTCTTAATTTAGCATGATACTTGTGGGGTTGTACATGAAGTGAAGTCACTTAATCCAGAACTGTCTGAGGTAACATGTTACATTGTCAAAGGGCCAGCAGAGAGTATCTGACCAGGGTCTTTTGAAGTAAAAGAAGACTTGACATGGGGCCAGGCCTGAACTGTGTGGACATGTTAATGTCACTTCATGCCAATTATGTTTTCCTGGCTTGTCTTTTCATACAGACCAGGGTTCAAAGTATTCTAAGGCCTTCACTGTAAATTAGTCCTTTATGGGCCTGAACAAACGTATACGTGTGTGCAATGAATTATAATGTAAGTCGAATGGATACAGAAGTCCCAACAACTTTACAGAAACAACAGTATTTTCCAAGTTAATGATAGAGAGCGTCATAAAAACAACGTTAACAACGTGACGAATCTGTGCTGCCGTAAACAAGTCCGCAAATATTATTGATGTTTAACGACGAAGCTAAAACTAGCAAACACTCAGGGAGCTAACTGTTATTCCTGGAATGGGACACTTGGTGAATGGATGCTTATGAGCCTGCTGAAGTGAAATATCAGCGACATATTTCTGCTCTCGTGTTTCTGCACTGACAGGAAGTCTTCCGCATTGCTCAGCGGCAGAGGGCTGAGAACAGACCCAACGGAGTCGCCTGAGTCCCGCTCCACAGGGTTTAAACTCAGCCGGGCTGAGGACTAGCTAACCGACACGTTAACTTTGCTAGTCTCCTCTTGTAACAGTTGTACAAGCCGAGGCTATCGTGTGAGTCCACGCCCTCACTGTGAACCCAGTCCGAGCTACAGTAAAAAGGCATATCATAGCCTAACAAGGCCGAACACATTAAAGACGAGCTATACCGGGTTATCACACACACATTACACTTCACAGCCGACAGACGCACATATGTTTAAAGTGCTCCAAAGTTGTGCTTACCTCGCTTTCTAGGGAATATTATAACAGAGGTTCCAATCCCACCCAAAAAGTGAAACTTCTTGATCCAAATTCTGGGAGAGTTGTAGGTAGTGACGTCACGCTCTGAAATTCCAGCCGCCTGCAGTGAGGAGAGGTTTGCCCATGTAAGGCAGCAGGCCGGCGGGAGAGTGTTTACACCGGGCCGACAACACGACAACAGCAGGGGACATTATACTGGAAGTCCGCTTTTTAGAAGATAAACCCTGTGACTCTGTCTTAGTAGTACATCAAATCGTGCTGTTTGAAACATATCAGGAAATAATATATAAATTGTCAAAGTATCCACACCTGCACAATTAAATAGCAATACAATAGTAGGCTATGGGGCACACACAGTAAAAGAAGAAACTTCAGCTTAAACTACTTACACTGTACAGTACCCAATGATGTTATCGTTATCAACACTTACCTGCCAGACCTAAATATGGAGTGTGGGCTCAGGGTCGATCTCATGGGTGGTCATTCGCAGGCCATGCCCCCCAAACGAGTCACTGTGCCCCCCAACGCAGGGCAGGCAAGCCTGTCAGTGTTTAGATAATTAACTTAAGTTATCTCAGTGGGTCTCAAACTGTTTGGTCACCATGTAAAGAAGTATTTCTGAGGAACACCTTGAAATGATCATTGTATAGCTATTAAAAAATAAGAGAATACATGAAAAACAGGTATGAAATACTATAGGACAGTAACAAGAATATAGTTTAAAAGGGGAGTGATTTGGAAAATAAAGAAAAAGTAAATCTGTTTACAGTTCTGTTTCATATGGGTGTTGACAGATGTATCCATAGATCTCTTAATGTTGCTCTCGAAGTCCACCAGATTGATGCTTTTAACTTCAACATTTAAAAAAAATCTTCCCCTAGAGCAGGGGTGTCAAACGCAATTTCATCGCGGGCCACATCAGCATTATGGTTGCACTCAAAGGGCCGGTTGTAACTATAAGACTATATAAAAATACATATATAAATATATCATAGATATAAAATAATGTATTATATTACATCATTGCCTCTGCATTGGATTATCATGGGATAGGGTAATAACTTCATAATTAACTACGTCTGAAAGCAGAAGTCTACGGAAAGTCTCTTCAGTGCGTATGTCCCAAAATAATTTAAAAAGAAAAGCCAAATTCTGGAGAAAAAAGAAATAGAAGTGACATTTTGAAATAAAAATCTAATTCTGAGAAAAAGGAATTCTATGAAAAAATGCATATTTTGAAGAAAAAAAGGCAAATTCTGAGAAAAAAGTCATATTTGAGATGCATTGTGGGACATGTAGTTTATGGGCAATGTGCTTTTGTACCATGTAACCGTATAATAAACATATTATATTCTTTGCAAGCTCTTGTGGGGCCACATAAAATGAAGTCGCAGGCCGAATGTGGTCCCCGGGCCTTGAGTTTGACACCCCTGCCCTAGAGGATGTTAGGTCCATCACCCACCTAAAACATGTCCACATGGATAGGATACTAAATAAATGTGCACACTTTTTAATATGGTGGCCTATGTCCATATGTTTCTGTTTTGGTGGTCTTGCCACAACCGTGCATGTATATGCACAAGTCATAGGTGCGCTAGAAAATAGCACTACACCCTGCAATGTGTGAAAACAAGAGACATTACAGCATGTTTTGAAATTGAAGTTGGGTTGGTGTTTGTGTGTTGGTTGTTGACGGCAGTGTGTGCCCCCCCGTGGTAAATGAGCCGACCCTGAGTGCTACTTGGAGAGGTCCCAGTTCACCTCCTGGGCCCTGCTGACCGTGGTGCCCTTGAGCAAGGCACCGGATAACCCCCCCACTCCCACTGCTCCCCGGGCGCTGGCCTGCCCACTGCTCCGAGTACTAAGATGGGTTAAATGCAGAGGCCAAATGTCACTGTGTGTGCTGTGTGCTCTGCATGTGTGACCATTAAAGAGGGTTTCATCCCTCCCATTCTATTATATTCTATTCTAATGAAAGTCAAATAATAAAATAAATATGGAATATAAAGGACTATATCTGTTCATCACATATTCTAATACTTCATGTGAATATGTTCACGTGTTGGTCTTTGTGATGTTTTAAAAAAAATCTACGTATTTTATTCGAACACATTTGATATTGTTTTTATATATTTATTATATTTTGTATTTATTCTCTTTTTTTGTCTACAGATATATGTATATCATTTTATAGTATTTTTTAAAAACATTTTATTGTAATTCTTCATTATCTCTTACTATGTTTATGTTATGCATCAATACACCAAAGCAAATTCCTTACATGAGAACCTTCATGGAATAAACTGGATTATAACCCAGAAAAGACACCACCTGAAGAAGGCACACTCTTAATATTCCACCTCATTTTAATTAGGCTATTATTTTCAGCAAGAGCATATTCTTTTGTTGTGTCTTGCTGTATTTGTTTGGTTTTTATTAATAATATTACATGGATAGTTTAAGAATAGTTTTAAGAATTTGTGATTTGTTTTTTGTTTTCTTGATAATTGGACAAAGGAAGTTGGAAATGCAAGGTGCTGCTACGAGTTGCTCAGCACGTCTGTGACGATTGGCTTTCATTTGAACAGGTTAAGACCCAATTTACACAGGTCTCAAAAAAGTCTTCCGTTCAAATCTATGGTTCAAACGCATTCGGCTCAATTAACGTGTCCGTTCACACGATACCACTGGAAATGCTGGAAACGCTGTAGTACATATGCCAGGCCTGTAAGTGGCGCTGCTGCTTCCACAAAATACACCAAAAGCAGCGAACCATTAGCAAGTGGACACTCCTTCGTTAACTAAATCCTGAATTTACTGGCTGATTAGTTAATATTGAAACATCACTTGCCATATATTTACAGTAGTGAAGGTAATTCTGTCTTAAATGTTAGAATCACACAGCAAAACAAAAACAAAATGTTAACGCATCGAAGGCTAATGTGCCACAGTCTAAGCAAACTTTGAGGCATGCACTTCTATGACCAAAGAGCAAATTAAGCTAAGACAAAACACAAGGAAGTGATTCATTTATTCCTTTGTTTGTTTGTTTGTTTGTTTTAATGGTTTGAGTCATAGTGTTTTCCTCTACTTATGAAAGCGTTCTTTGCATGCATGCCTTGCAAATTTGAAACACACCTTAGTATCTTTCTTGTCAGTGTGAGTGTAGTGCAATATATTTATATTGTATGAGCATATCCACAAGACAGTAATACTTTAGTGTTTAATGTTCATGTGCTTCTTAACGTTGGTTTGTTTATTTACTTTAAGTCATAATGTGGAAAGAGCATAATGTGTTATATTTAGTGACAAAGCACATCATATAGGATATGGGTTGTCTATTTTGAAATGTGCAAATAATAATTATAACCTAATATATATTACAAATATTACGAATAAATATTACAAATAAATGAATACCTCTCCGACCATCAACCCAACATTGACCTTTGTACCACATGTTTCTGTGTAATGTGACTTGAAATGTCTTTTTTTCCAGTTGTGAGTAGATCCTTCATTTCCTTTAGCGTTTCATTTCTTTATGGAACAATGGTTTCCATCCACATCAAAAAAGCAAACTCAAGCATTTGGTTGTCTGCATACTTACTTTCTCTTATTTGTACTTATAGCACTGCATTCTGAAAATGTCCTTCCACCTGTGCTTCTCCTGCATGTCTGGATCTCTGCTGGGAAAAAGCTGTGAAAGCATCTTTAAGGCATTTCACAATTTCTTTCTGTTCCCCTGATACCTATTTTTTCAAACAACCGCTGAACTTGTTCCAGTTTATAATGATGGCGCTCAGTCATAACTTGAATTTAGTTGCCTCTGTTTTGTCAAAGCTTCTGATGCTCGATGCGTACTGCGAGACGCTGTCAGATGTCCAACAGAGCCACCTTCATAGGGCTTCACCTGGCCTCAGTGATCTGTGCCATGCAAACGAGACAATTAGAATGAGAGCTTGTGATTGCATGCAAATACAAGAACAGCTTTCTCACCCCTGATTGACATTTCTGTATCACAGTGTTGCCATTCATAACACTGGCATTGTGTGTGTCATGTGTGTGTACATGCAAATAAAACCAGATAGTGTTGCTTCTATCTCTGGGATGAATGATATCATGTTTGACCAGTTTCTATGACTGGGTTTAATGAAAACATTTATGAGAATTGAAAACTGTCATTCTTTTTAGATGCCAAATGTAAAATAAACTATATATATATAAATATAGGCCTATATAAAGCAAGCACTCTGAGCTTGTTTCTCTCTTTAACCTGCTAATTCTTCCTTTACTGCAACTGATTACATTTTGCTCCAAGCTGTGAATTTTTTTTTACTGTGCATGAGGAAAGCATAAACAGCGCTTGCAGATCGAGCACGCTGATAAAAAAAACAAAAACGATTTGAGCTATTTTAGTGTCGTACCCGTGCTTACCAAGTTCCAGGGCACACTGCAAAAAGGTAATCTAATTTGTAATGTGTGACAGCTTATTCGCAAATGTGTACTCTGGCACATTTTTTTTAATTGGCCCGCCAGTGATTCTTCTTCTTCCGCTGATTTCACAAAGACACCCTGGAACAGTTTAGACGACACATGACATCGCCTGTGAACTCGAGTTATCAATCAAGCGCCAATTAACATGCTCGGCTAGAGGAAATCAAGGGCTCTTTGAAGTGCGGCAGTTAGCAGAGTAGCTACGCATATCATTGATATGATGGGCTCTCAATTTGATCCTCACTCATACGAACTGAAATGTGCTCACAGGGTCCACCACAACAGATAATCCACTCTGGATATACGCTTGATGTTGGATCTAACTTTAGGGCATTTGACATTGCATTACAAACGGTCAATTAAGAAAACAACCTCGTTTTTCATATCTAAGTGTTTCATTTTGTTCCATCGGATATCCTGTTTTTTTTGCTGGTTGTAACCATAGGTTGTAACACTGTCTTCTCCCCCACAACACTTCCTCTGAAGTAGGTAAAGCTCAAACACGACACACAGCAGCTGCACCGTGCTGTGAACTTCCTCATGAAGGCACGTGTTTTTGCACCTACACGTCCAATAAGAAAACCAATTGTTTATTTAGTGCGGCTCTTAGTTTCAAACAAGGCCCGGTTTCCAGGTTACATCCTGACATATGAAGCCATGACGAGGGGAGAGGTGAAAGTGTCCTTTTGGTGTATGATTTGAATCATGCAGACAAGTTCAGGTGCTTTGCACAAAAACAACACAGAGATCTGAGCAGAAAAAAATCACAAAAACAACAAATGTGGCAACTGTGTGTGCTCTGTTAATTAGAGCTGAGATAGCAGAGATTAGGCTTCAAGCACAGCCATATTACAGAAAGTCATGCCAAATAAGGAGAAACAAAAGTAGGAGAGAGGCAGACTCAGTACAAAAACAATGTCCCAAAGCTACTAATCAAACAACTCCCAATCTAGATGCAGACCTCAGATTACACTAATGAATTCTAATTATTGTGTTTTAGCATGTAAATATGTATTAAAATGTCAGACAGAGACAATCCCTGCCTACAGCAGAGGTTTGAGCAGTGATCTGTATGGTGAGCTTCATGCTGCTTCAAGTGTTTTTAAAGCAGCGTTTAGTTGTTGTATCCTGAAATCAGATTGCTTTTACTTGGGGCAAACATAGCCTTTACTTTTTCTTCAATGAAAATGATCAACTTTCTTATCTCTGAGAACAAATTGTATCCAGCTGCCTCTGTTCCTCAGCAACAAGAATATTCTTAACAAGAGAGTAAGCACGCTGTCTGCTGGAGGTTATCAACCTGAACATACAGCAATCATGACAGCGTGGTTTCATTAAAGCAGATATTAAAATGAACCACTTTATCTTTCTAAACCAAATCTAGTAAATTAACCCACCTTAAGTGGTTACTTTCAAAAGGTTTCATGTTTCTGTTTTGATATGTACTGTAGGAAGCCGATTGGATGCAGGGGGTCAACAATCTTTCTTGAAATAAAAAACAATTAGCATTTCTACGGTGTTAAATCTGTTTAAACCAGGCATTGTAAGAGGATTTGGAGATTTGAAGCTCGCAGTTTGTGCCGATGGACGCAGAATCTTCAGGCAAAGGACCAGATGTTGGTTTCAGAGCTTTCTGGTTCTCTTTTACAGTCCATATTGACCAACCACGTTTGAGCTATCTTTGGTTGCATGCAAGTAAACAGTCCATGTAAAGGAAATGTGGATCCCAGGACTAGCTTCTTGAGGAATAGAGCTATCCTGTGTATGTTCATGAAATATGCAGTAGAACAGAGCAGAGAGTTGCACAGCCATAGTCAAAGATCAACTCGTTTAAAAACCACTCCTGGTTCATCTTCTCTCGCCCTAACTAAGGCTTTGAATTCAGTGTATGGTGTGGACTTTGCTCAGAATGCGGAGATCCTTACTGCTGTCTGTTTGTTCTTATATCAGGGAAACAGAAGAGGAATTCATGCACACAGGCTAGAAAAATGAGTACAAAATAATATTGAAGTAACTTAGAGATTGTTTTTGTTAGGGAAATAATTGACCAAGACACCTAGATATGACGTACAGGACCAACCCTGACGTCTGTGTATCTCCTTTAAGGACATAGGCTGCTTGAGCCATAATGTTATTGTTCCCATTCTGTGACCGGTCAACACTAGGTCACATATGGTCTGTTGTTGTGGGTGCACTGGGACACTTCCTTCTTTGTTGTTTGTGGACTCCAAGATATGACATCTTCGAGGCCATAAGTGACGGACGCAAGTGACTCAGTGTGCCCAACTGGTTAAACTATCTTATCTAAATATGTTGATTACTCTGTGAAACCAGTTAAATAGGCTAACGAGAGAGAGGTTCTCCAGAATTGATGTGGCAACCACCCGTGCAGTCAGACCGTGACTGCTGTGACTTGTGATGTGAATTCTCCGGCCGAAACTCCAAATAAACCTCCAGTGTTTGACATCGAAGCTCCTGCCCTACCGTGTCTCCTTCCTGAGTCGGTGACTCCCACTGCATTGCTACACAGAAGTTTCCCCTACAATTTGGCGTTCTTGGAAGGATGCCAACAAATCTTCAGAGCTGGTAAGTGTAATTTTCAAATCTACATTTGAACATTGCCTTACCAGAATCTGTGATTGACGGTATCCTAAAATTACCTGTGAAACTGAGCAGCTGCTTTTCGTTTTTGGTTGATGATAATTTGGGGATAGTAAACCCAGGGAATCAGTGTCTGGGGACTCAGTCCTGGCTGATTTTCTCTGTGTATGCTGCTCAGGACGTATGTGCCATACAAGCATGCACAGCTCATGTTCCGAAAACCTTAAAGAAAGGCATCAGTGAAGTGGAGCTTCTGTGTGAATTGAAAGCAATGTAAAAGATTTGTATTGGACAAATCGCCAAATTATGAGGATTTTAGCGGCCAAACAGAGCATTGATGACATTGATGACCTTGTGTCCCTTTTGTTGGTACGTGGTTCCATTTGGTCTATGGCCTTGGACGGCTTCACTAAGACAAACCCAGTTCTACCCTGCTACCGTCCGGCTGAGTGCAGTCACAGAGATGATGGGGCTGCTCTACATGAAATGATATTAATGGTCTGGTCCGAGAATGGACACCATTCCCTGCTCCCAGAGACAATGCTCCTCAACCTGATACTGTCTCACGTGGGCCACTCCCCCACCAAGCCATGAACTGAAAGCTGCTTTGAACACCTGGAAGCCTCCCGGTCACACCAGCACCAAACCCTTGGGTCAGTCAGATGGGACTAACGGCTTAACTTAGGGCATTTGGTTCAGAAATATGACTCTCGTTACCGCAGAGTGGGTTGTTTTTAAGGCTATTCATACTGCTATGCAGAGGATGCCTGTAAAGTTGGCAAGCTGTTAAAAGCCCCTACTATTTTTAAAATAGGCCTAATGTCAGGGGCCTCTTAGTTCTACATGTATTCACATTATATGGACCATGTTTACACCTGGTAAAACTAAAGGTTGCACGGTACGCAGGCGACAATACGATCATTCAGTTGTGCTCTAACAATTCAATTGATAGATTCTACATCAAAACAATTAGCTTTTATTGTTTCCAATGATAACGTCACCTTAAGTTGAGGAATGCAAACCTGTTTTCAAATGTAAGGTTTTGAATTTGTTTGACATTTCTCAGTAATAACACCCTCAGACACCCAATTCCATTAATGCTATGCTATGCCATCAGTAATAACTCAGATGTTAGGGGGGATGAAGCTTTTCCTCCCAAATCAGATATGCTTTGTTTTTCAACAAAGGTATGCATTTCCTGCATAATATATGTTTCTCACTATTGTTTTTGTTGTAAGCTGCACACAGGTGATACTGAGTCTTCTCGAGTAATAGATTATAAACTACACCATGCTTAAATAGTTATTATTTCATGTGACATATGTAAGAAAAGGGAGGGAAGAGTAAATTATATTGAGTAATTGATTTTATATTGTAACATTTATTACTCAAACATGTTTTATGGAAGAGAAAAAAATATATATTTCTGATAAACTAATATTTTATCAAATGGTGAATTAATATCACATTTAGAATCATTGATAAGGGGTGATATCCACAGGGACTAGCTCACCTTTAAATTACAATAACATTTCTCTACTTTGGACTGATGAGTATATGATTCTTGCATGTTAAATGACTAACACAAACCTTACATGTATGCATGTGCATGTGTCGGGAAGGCTCCCAAATAATTCTGAGGGGCCTATCCTATTTTTGTAATTAAAATGATAATGTGCTAATCCATTACTTTGAGGTGTCTGCACTCAGGAAAACATCCCTATCAAGTGTTAACCCAATAACTAGGACAGCTCTGAAGGCCAAGGGTCAGAGAGAGAGGGTCACACTCTCCGGCTGCAGAGAGCACCCCCAGCCACGGGCAAGGAGGCACAAGGTTGATCGAGATGAGAGGATTCTATTCTTCAACTATCTGAGGAGATGGGATGCTTCTTCACCATTCTGCTCGGCGGGCTCAGGCAGACAACCCTGCGGGACGAGCGAGGACTTCAGAGGCTTCATACAAGATGTCTTCCTAACCTCTCCCATCACAGGGGGAGACCTGGATGCACCACTTGGAATATGCAGTTTTGTCTGGCACTACTCTCAAACAGCAGAAGGAATGCAGGCGGATGAGACTCCGTTTCACTGGGGGGATCAACTACAGTGCTCACTGATGAGCCACACAAAATCAGAGCAATTGGGGGGTTTAAATATGGCGCTCTGATGACGAAGAGTTTGAACCAATCAGCACCTCAGTGCTAATCTACAGTATCAGGATGCCTTTACACACCAGACACTCGTTGTCATAAAGAAAGGAGAACGAGTCAGAAAGACTGAAGGACACGTTCTTCCAGCTCCCGTACAAAGATGAACTTTGAATGTTTACAGATGTACAATAAATGACTGTCTTTATATTTCCAATGACCAGACATGTGTTGAATAGTGGTGATTAATATATGTTTGCCGGATCAGATTACACTTTCGCACTAAACAGAATTAATTAATTAATATTTTCAGATTGAATAATAAGATATTTATACTATTATCACAGATAATGTTAATATCCTTAATCGTCCAGCAATCAGGCTTAACAACACTACTCTTTAAAGTATTATCCATGCACAGAAAGACCTACAACAAATATTTATAATATTTCATATAACAATTATGTAGCATATTTGATCCTCAAATTAGAGAAGTATAATTTAAAGAAATTGATATTATACATTCAACATTAGATAAACACAGAAGAATCCTTTCCAAGTACCATAAGTAGATGCTCATGTAAGTATGGCTAATAGAAATAATTGATAGACTTAATTTGGTACAGATCAGTGGTAGCATTCACAAATGTAATAATTCAAATTTTAAGAACGTTTAATTCTTCCTTTCCAGGTTTTTACAAAAATCTTTGAATATTTGCCTAACTTTTCCTTTTCAGATTTTGAACAATGTACTTGACTGAAATGAATGTATTGATTTGACTAAGTGCCTTCCTCTTGACTAAAGCGTATTTAAGTAAACGTACAAGTAATTCTAAAATTGAGGACACTGCACTTTTGCAGATTACAGATTGATCAAATCACCATTGTGAATTTTATACCCTAACTGTGAATCTTTTAGCTGGATCTCTTAAGATCCTAAGTTTTAAAATGCTTTTGACCAGTGATTGCCTTGGAGTAAATCTTTAAAGCGGCAAGCTGGTTTTGATTTTATAGTTTGATGCATGAAATTAACTAATGGTAAAGGATCAAATATATTAGTTTAAAACAAATATGTAGCTATTGTGCACCTGTGTTTTATGTGTGTTCATTATTATGCTTTTGACAAAAGATGATCAAACACTGATGAGAGATGATTTTTCCCATTATGATTGGCTGTATCAATCATTGTGATTGAATGTTTCAATCTTATTCTACTTTGTGATTTAATTAATGTAAGGTGAGACCACACTCAAATCTGGAGACGCCTATTGATTTAAGTATTGACCAAATTATTATTAGACCAATGTTTATAGGTTATCATAAATGATAAAAAGAGAGGACTGTTAGGGAAATAATTGACCAAGACACCTAGATATGACGTACAGGACCAACCCTGACGTCTGTTTATCTCCTTTAAGGACATAGGCTGCTTGAGCCATAATGTTATTGTTCCCATTCTGTGACCGGTCAACACTAGGTCACAGATGGTCTGTTGTTGTGGGTGCACTGGGACACTTCCTTCTTTGTTGTTTGTGGACTCCAAGGTATGACATCTTCGAGGCCATAAGTGACGGACGCAAGTGACTCAGTGTGCCCAACTGGTTAAACTATCTTATCTAAATATGTTGATTACTCTCTGTGAAACCAGTTAAATGGGCTAACGAGAGAGAGGTTCTCCAGAATTGACGTGGCAACCACCCGTGCAGTCAGACCGTGACTGCTGTGACTTGTGATGTGAATTCTCCGGCCGAAACTCCAAATAAACCTCCAGTGTTTGACATCGAAGCTCCTGCTCTACCCTGTCTCCTTCCTGAGTCGGTGACTCCCACTGCATTGCTACACAGAAGTTTCCCTTACAGTTATCACCTTTAAAGGATAAGCAGGAGAACGATAGATGTCCCCGTTTGTTTATCGTGTTTGGTTATAAAGCCTGCAAAACGTGATATTTTCCTCCCAGCAACAAACATCATGAATTATTCACACACTGTTAGTTTACAGTAAAATAATTACAGAGGAAGTATGTAAAATCAAGAAATATGCTAAAAACTGAGACGATACTATACCAAATCCGAAGCATTATGTACCCTTTTTAAAGGCTTTGAGTGTAAATGATCTTTTCTTTTTGAAAGACAACAATTTGATGAACAAGAAATCAGCATGTAAAGTGTACATGTAAAAGGAAGCACATGCTAAGAAAGGCCTTTCCAAATAAAGAGGCAGAAACAGCAGCTTGTTTTAGTGTTAATGGGCTTTTTCTTCTGTTTTCAAACATTATGTACAGCTTCTTCCCAGCAAGAGTTTGTCAAAAAATGCATAGTGGGAAGTGGTGGCTTCTCAGTGCAGTGTGTCAGGATGTGGTGCTCTAGATAGGTAAGGACAGACAAGGGTCACATCACCTCCAGAGAGCTCAGCTGCTACACCTGGCGTCCCAGATGCCCCCCTCCTTCTTACCCCTCCTGTTGATTACCTTCAGTCCAGCCGGGATCCTTCCTTTTCAGCCGCAGCCAGTCGTTGCTTCAGTCGACAGCCTCTGCACATCTTGACATCTTGTCGGGGGTATCTGTCCTCTTGACGCTTAAGTTGGCTGGTGCTGGATGTGGCTACACCACAGCCGACCTCAACCATTAGCACCCACATTTTCCAGCCCTGTTGTCCTGCCTCAGCAACAATATCTGAGTCCTTCAGCCATTTGCTGTTGTAAGGTTAATCAACTTCAGCTTCCCGTGGTACAGTCAATTCCATGAAGTACAGGGAGTGTTGTCATGTTGAACTCGTGATCAGATCTGGCCTGAGATTGGTTGTGGTGATCTCCGGTGGAAAGGTGAGCTTCTGCTCCAGGTCAACCTGCATTCACTAGCCCGAGCTGAGTCCAGGAGGTTTGATTCCCCTCTTACAGAACACTGATTTGGAATGTGTTCCACTGAAACAAAGGCGATGTTTGAGCACCCAGATGTTGGTGGAGAGAGGACATTGGAGGTAGCTCTCCTTCCTTCCAGGATGATCATTAGTTTCACAGGTTCAAACCCCTCTGCAGTCAGCATGTCATTGTATCCCTAAGACACTTCACCCCAATTTGCTCCTGTGGGTATTGCCCACAGTATTGAGTAAGTAAGTTGCTTTGGAGCGTCTAACAAGTAACATGTAATGTAATGTCCCTGTCCCTCCATGTGTAGAGGACAGACTGGTTTTGCAGCCATACATATGCTAATTTCTTTTTAGCAATTAAAAGATTACAATGAAATAGAAACACAACTGATGTGCTCTTAAGAAAGGCTTGTGTATGGATATTCTGTATTGTAAATGGACTGTATTTATATAGTGCTTTATCTGGTCTTTACAACCCCTCAAAGAGTTTACATTCACCCATTAAAACCTGTTAGGCCACAAGCCTGTTTTTCTGGTTTCAGGCTCGAAAATGACATTCCCAGAACAATTGACCATATCTTCCCTTCTAAAAGGATTAAATTAATAATCTTTGTTCTCAAAGTAATGATAAACCTGTGAGTTGGATGTAGAAATGTTAGAATCAATATAGATGTTTTTTATTTTAAAGAAAATTCAGATTGAACATGGTAAAAAACTGTAAATTATAGTGTCCATCCAAAAAATATGTTGTACTTATAGTGAAAACTCACCTTGGATGATAGGTAAGTAGACTACAAGCTTTAGGAATCCAAAGTACAACATATAATAAGTACCCTGTATCAAGATTGATGTAAAACAAGTGATATTTGACCTTTTTAGACAGATTTAGCAAAGAAAACCACTTCTGGGGCCATTTGGGTGGATTTTCCATATCTCTGGCCCCCCTTGTTTGATTTTGACATGTGACATCTCTTTTTGACCGTTGGAGCCAATAGAATCCAAGGGAAATCGTCCCGCACACACTCATGTTCAAAAAAAAAGCGTCTTTGCGCATGCTAGCTTGCAGCAGAGGAGAGAAATATCCTGCTCTGATATCAAGCAACGGAAAAGCTGTTTTATTGCTTATGGATTATCAGAACATTTCAAAGGGGACGCAGTCACATTGGATATTAACCTATGGATTAACTACAGCATCGTTTTTTAGCGTTTTAATGCCATTGAAGACCAGTTTAGACCAGACAAAGACGAAGGTAAGCCATGTTAGCGTTGTGGGCTACCTAGCGCCACTCGTTTTGATGTACGTTTTTGTTGATAACGTCTCGAGTTTGTATCTTTCAGTGTTGAGGTGGGCACCGTTAGATTCTGTGTCTCCTTGCGATCATAAACGATGTTTTGGATGTGCACCTAGGATAAGTAATATGGGAGCTAGGAGTGATTATCGGTGCAGTAATAGGTTAGCATTTTTCGCTCAGGGGTCATTTAGATTCTTCTTATGAGACTTGTGTTTTGTTTTGGTAAACATGGTTTGTATCGTCAGTTAGCTGAGATTATTCCCGTTAATCTGGTAGAACACATTTATAGGTTCTTAAATATTAAGATCCCCTGAGACACAGTGTCGTGACAAAGTACCCGCCAACAGGGACCTTGGGGTTTACCCATAGACTGTATATATAAATGGACGTAGGGTCCGTGACGTCACCCATAGGATTCTGCAGAGTTGCAGAGAAGCCTAAAGTAGGCGGAGTCGGCCACTAACGGCTCGACAGTGACGTCAGAGTTCAACTCCCGCCTTCTCCAGCCTGCTCCAAATAAGGGCAAAGAGGTGGAGCCGAGGCGGGACCTGCTGCCAAGCTGGAAGTTCCAGAGCTAGCTGAAGCTACCAAGCTAAGCTAACATGCTCCCCATCTGCACACTGCCGTCACATTTTACGTTTCTAAGATAAGCGGACATGAAACTATTCAGCAAAACTATAAATAATAATCTAAGTTATTGAGTTTTTAGCATAATACTTCAGAATCTTAAAATCCCTTAACGTTTGTATGCAATTGTGCTAAATTCAACACTGGAATCAAGCAAATATTAATGTTTGCATGACATTAGTTATATTTTGATAACACTTAACTCTAGGTTTAATACATTTAAGTCAAGCTAAGGTACATGTGATGGTAGCTAGTTAGTGCTCTTACCTGTGAGGCTTCCTCCAAACAGCATAATAACCAGACTGTATAATTAAAACTAAGTACCAGTTCTATATCCTTGACTTTAGACAAACAATTCAAAAGACAATATTTATTTAAAGACCAATCTTTATTTGAATGTGCCTCTTAACCTGATATATTAGTTATACAGTAATAGTTTTGACAATCTAAAAAAACTGAGCAACTCAACAGTCAACTTTATATTTCTTATTGTCTAAAGCATTTATTATTTTCATTTCCCCCCTCTCATATTCAGTGCGGACAGATTGAGACAGCGTGGTGTCCAGAGAGCTGCTGAGACTTCAGGGAGAAACCTCCGTGTGATGGACGTCCTGTCTGTTGGTTTGGCCCAGAGAGGACTGAGGGTCTTTCCTCAGCGAGGAGGACCAGGCCTGATGAAGGAGTCCATGCTGGGCATAGCTGATACCAACTGCACAGGCTTAGTCTGTCACTTTATTTGACTAAATGTGTTTACTTATACATTTATTAGGTTTACAACTTCTGTCCATATGTGCTTTTTATTTAAAATATTTGATTATCTTTTGGTTCACATTTCAATAAATTGTATTTGTATTTGCACTTATTTTGTCCATTATTCTTACTGAAAATGTTAGATTACACATTCACATCTGACTGAAGATTGGCCCCATTTATTTGTGACGGCACAAGGCACAAGTGATGTGAAGCTCATAAAGTGAAGCAAATAGAAATAATCAGCTGATGGAGTGTAGATGTGGAAATAGGTGCATTCGATCAGCTGACTGTTTTTACAATAAAAGTAGTTTCTTTGTGTACTGGTCTTAAAATCTCATAACATCAGCTTTTAATGTTCCTCTTGGATGTTCTTCTTGACAAAGTCATATTGCTTGTTCACATCTAAATGTAACTTTTTGCATGGAAAAAACCCTCAACTTAACTGATGTGTAGGTGATCTAGTATTTAGTATTGTTTAAAGGAATGTATATCAGTTTATTAAAGTCAATACTTCATTCATTTAAACCAATATCTTTCTTGATTCTTTGTACAGTATGAAAAAAAGAGTATTTGTACCTGTGCTGAAGTTCACTGCTGTGAGGAGTCCAGTTCTGTCTCTCACTCTCTGGTCCAGCATGTCTGCATCACCTGGACACTTTAAACAAACAGATATATACGTAAAGTACCATGTGTACAAACAATATAACTGATTCTCTTCTGTTGAACATGTTGGATTGTGTATTGTCCGAGTCAGGGTCCTTTTTATTTTACTGTAACTTTGGAAGTTGTGTTACCAATGCTTACTGTTTATTTGATACCCATTTGGTAATGCAATTAATAAAAACAACAAGGTTTGGGTTCGTTCTTCAGATGACTGTGACGTTAAGGTGTAAGCTCGATAATGAACTCCAGCTCAACCAACCATATTGTAAAATATAAGTAATCATCTTGAAATATGACATTAATAATTGTAATATACACACATCTTATTGTGAGGTTGATTTCACATACACTACTTCGACATTAGCTTGTCTGCATACTTGAGCATAGCCAATTTAAATTAACCTTAGATGCATACAGTTCTACCTACATAATAAAATATCTCTGTAAGTTACAAGGATGACCTTATTTTATCAATCTCAAACAGAAGCCGTTTGTTCAACAGTATTATCCCACTGAACGCTTAACACTTGTCTATTTCGTTTGAACCTTTATATATACAGTCTATGATTTTAACTTGGAGGCTACGATTAGCATCGTTAGCACCGATGGAGCTACCACTCGCTTGTATGCTAACCTAAGCCTTACCATTCATTACGTAGCTGATTAAAATCATTAACACATAAATAAAGCACTCGAATTTCACTTACCGCATTCATGCACCGTCTGTTTTAACCGCAGAGCGAGTCACAATAGTCCAATATATAAGCATGAAGAACAAACAGCCACGGCCGGCTTCAAGTTGTGTTTCCTGGATGAGCTGAGCAGGCAGAGTCCCTGTAGCTAGCTTCACAGAGCAGCTAGCAGAGAGACAAGAAGCTAACAGCGGCAGTCACTTGACAGAGCCGTCACTCAATGTGACCACGCCCTAATTTATACAAAAACTTTAAGACCTAATATAAATAAAAGGGTTGCATTAGAAAACAATTCACTCTCAGATTCATAATCATGAAGGTGGAATCTAACTATATCGATAATAAAATGTATGGAGCCAGGGGTAGAAACATGTTTTTTTCTGCTGTAAAATTGGGCATTTTAACATGGGGGTCTATGGAAATTGCTCCATTCTGCAGCCATCGCCTATCGGCCAATATATGAACTGTAGTGTGTGGCACTTCCGTATTGGCTTCACGGCTCTACCCCACAGTTTGCCCCTTGGGTTTACCGCATTCACACAGAGCAATGGGACATTTTGCTCAAGTAAGCTAACAATCATACAAATTCACACACATTGCCCATCAGGAGCAGCTCAGGGTTCATTTTCTTGCCCAAGGCAGGGCTGCCAACATTTGAGTTCAGCTTGGAGTGAGATTTTCTTTTTGGTGAAACGAAAAAAGAAACGTTCATGTGTACAGTGTTACAAATGTATTGAACATGTACAAACTAGGGTTTCCCATTAATGTACCGGGCTACAGTGGAACACGCACACACAGTGTACCCGTGACTCCTACAATGAAGGCTCGATAATCAGCTCACAGCATATAAAATGGCATATAGGTGTAAGCAGAGGTAAAGTGCTATTTTACAAGTGTTATATCTTTTTTTATACATTGAAATTAAATGCATCAACCTGGTGCACTTTGAGAGCAAAATTAATTTATGGATCTCTCAACACCCATATGAAACAGAACTGTAAACAGATTTAGCAACTAGTTTAGTAACTAGTAAGCTAGTAAGTCTAGTAATTCGTATTAGTATTAGTATTAGTCTAGTAAGTTTAGCTAAACGTGTCTGAGAGCTCATATCAGGCTGGAGGATCGGTTTATGTTGTATCTGTTAGAAGTTTAGGAATTAGGTGCGTCAATATGGGCGATCATATACGGTCATGTAGCCAGTGATGGACTGGGACTAAAAATCATCCCGAGACTCTCGACCGGCCCACTTTGGTACCGCTAGTAAATTGTCAACGGGGGTAGTGGGAGATGTGCTTGTGACTTATACGACCGGCCCACTTCAGTACCGGCCCATCGGGACGAATCCCGATGGCCAGTCTGCCACTGCACCCAGCCCACGTAAACTGTCAACGGTGGACCTAGTGTCCCGATCGGAGTAATAATAATAATAATAATAATAATAATAATAATAATAATAATAATAATAATAATAATAATCCGTGCATTTTATCCATTAATTTCCCCAACATTGTGGTAAAAAAACCACACGTTTAATCCATGTTGGTGTACTACAACTACGAAAAGCATCGGTTTGTTTTCTCATCAGGAAATGCAGACCGGCTCAAACAAACGATTTTTAAATCATCATCCTCATTCGGGTCGTGGCTGAACCTGTCTCTGCGGTCCTGCCTTGGGTCTCGTCATGCTGCTTCCCTGATGGCTTCCTCAGGATTGTATCTGACATCCTCGTGGATTCATCTTCTTATTACAGACACATGCATTTCCTAACATTCGGTCTATATGCTGTGACATGTATTATCTCTTTGATTTACACACGGCATCTATTGCACGTCTGTCCGTCCTGGAGAGGGATCCCTCCTCTGTTGCTCTCCCTGAGGTTTCTCCATGTTCCCTTTAAACTGTGGGGTTTCTCTGGAAGTTTTTCCTTGTACGATGTGAGGGTCTAAGGACAGAGGGTGTCGTTTTTCTCATACTGATTGTTACGACTGGAGCACACAAAAACTGATAGGACCCAAATGCACGACTCTAGACAAAAGATGATTCAAAAAAGGTTTGACTGTGATGATAAAACAAGGTAATCCATTCACAAGGTTCAAAACGATCTGGCACTTGGCACAGGGAACACACAGAATATATACAAAAACAAGGGACTCCACAGGTGCAAACAATAAGGGCGAGGAAGGTAATCAGGTCAGTGGACAAACAGGCAAGGTAGGAATCGAACTACCTGAAATGAGAAGGGAAATGACAAAGTAAAACAGGCAATGGCAGACACGGACTTGACAATATAGACTCACAGAGAAATAATACTAACAGATCTGACGAGACACAACACTGATATTCTGAACAATCTGTGTTGTTGTATCTGCTGTAAAGTGTCTCTACTGTAGGCTAATTGTATTATATGTACAGCACTTTGGCTCGACCAAACATCGTTTATAAATGTGCTCTATAAATAAAACTTGATTTGATTTGATCCTCACGATCATTTAATGTATCATATGTTCGCCAAATTCACATGAAAGCACTAATAAATGTAGTTTCATCCACTTGAGTTTACAACCACAAAAATAATCGATTTGTTTTTATATCACATCCGACGGGAGGAAATTCAGCAGCTCTCACTCCCGATTTGTAATCCTAATGTAATCATCATCTTCACCACGATCATTTATGTTTATGTCGCCGAATTGACATGAAAGCACTGACACATATGAATATACTGTAGTCAACTTCATTACAACGTTATTCAATCAATCAATCAATCAATCAATGTTTATTTATATAGCCCAATATCACAAATGTTACATTTGTCTCAGTGGTCTTCACAGTGTGTACAGAATATCAGTATGACAATACGACACCCTCTGTCCTTAGACCCTCACATCGTACAAGGAAAAACTTCCGAAGAAAACCCAGTTTAAAGGGAAAAATGGGAGAAACCTCAGGGAGAGCAACAGAGGAGGGATCCCTCTCCCAGGACGGACAGACGTGCAATAGATGCCGTGTGTAAATTGAAAAGATAATACATTTGCAACATAGGTAGTCCAAATGTTTGGAAATGCATGTGTGTATAATAGGAAGATGAATCCACGAAGATATCCATCCAGGACCGATGATCCAGGACCACAGCCACGACTCAAGATCCAGCGCTCGCGATCCAGGACACAAGACCGCAGGATCATCCATGACTCCGGATCCCAGCGTATATAGACACCAAAAGGAAAGACATTTGGGGAAGCTGGGTTAATCGGAACATGAGAGTACACAGGTATAGACAGAGAGAAGGAAGAAGTGAGATGTCCCCCGACAAACTAAGCCTATATCAGCAAAACTAGGGGCTGAATCTAATCAGCCCTAACTATAAGCTTTATCAAAAAGGAAGGTCTTAAGCATGAAAGCACTGACACATATGAATATACTGTAGTCAACTTCATTACCACGTTATTAACGTGCCTAATCTCAGTAATTCACCATTTCTACGCATGACGACACACTTTGTCCGTGTTTGGCTCTCTCGCCGCACAGTGAAGCGTTCCCGCATCGACGTCACCTCCGGCTTCCCCCAAAACCTCAAAATGAGTCGAAGGAATTTCCCCGCGATGTTCGGAATTATTGATATTTATCGGAACGGTATCGCTTTTTCTTTTTTAAACTGACGGTTCGAGATGAATAGTAGCCCAATATGTAATTGCACAACAGTTGTTGGGAGGCTGTCACAGGCTCTTTAAGGACTAACGTTTGTAATAAATACATTTTGTATTTATTTTAAGATATTTTCATACAATCATACATATTGGGATCATTGGTATTAATGTGGACCAGAGGGAGAGGGTGACGAGCATAAGTTTCACTTTCCTTTTTTATTTCAATTCCAGCTTTGGTCCTGAAGAATATGTTTCTCTGTTGTCCACGTTCATAAAGCAAAGCAGCAGCATCAGAGCACGGTGCAGAGTCTCTAGATGAGTTCACAGCAGTCCCTCGTTTTTATTGAACATCCATGTTGTAGTTCGCTGTATAGAAAACTGTGGTTTCCATGGTTTCCCCACAGCAGCAGACGCATAAACACGTCAGATAGTGAAAGTGCAGTCGGGTTCTCTAAAGTACCGCAGTCTCTTCTCCTAAATCCTTTTGAATTCTCCTATCCACTATCCCTTAACCCCGTGACGTTTCACTCAGAGATCAAGGAATAGACGATAGGGTTAGACGTTAGGAGCTGATTTTTTGACTATTCGGCATGCAGCCAGGGTCACCGTTTTTTCTTCCAGACTATTTATTCGCAGCCTGATATGAATAACTGCCAGGCATGCAAGGCATGCTTTAGAAAGTGAGGATGCTGTGAATCTGATATTTACCAGGGAAAGGCCAACGGCAGAAATGTCTAAAGTCTATCTGGGCTTTAAACTTCATGAAATCCACTTTGCATCTAGAAGGTTGCAACAAAACAAAACGGTCCCTTTCTAAAGAATTGTGTTGATCCCTGTTTTGTTAATTTGATCCAGGCCGAAATTACATCAGATGACAGCATAATCCGACATCATTATCAACATCCAAATGTGCTTGGCGCGGCTTGCCGCTGTTTGGCCCCGGGGCCCGACGGCAGCCCAGCCTCTGTAACGGGATGATATGGATTACACTTTCAAACCGACCTTGCCCCTCTCTAATTTTGTATGCCTGCCAGTCAAACAGAGCGCTGACCGGCGTGCAGAATAAAACCCAAATATCCCTCTGATGATTAAGGTCACTCTTACGCTGCTCTGCACAAGCCATCCTCCTATAAGCTCCACAGAGCAGGGGGGGGGGCTCCGGTGACTTGATGCCTGTATTGTCATCCCTCTCGGGCCAGGTTCCCCCTGCCTCACCGTGGCTCCGGTGACAGTAAGACAGTATTCACAGTTTCCCTCTGAGGCGCTGTGACCTGTTGTTGGCTCTCAGTTGTGTGTCAGTTCAGAGGTGTAAACTGCTTCATGAGGAGTTTATCTGGATCACAGGGATTCTGAGGGCTCACCGGTCATTTGCCGTCACTATCCGAGAGCTCGGATTGTTGGGGCTGCTTTATTCAGAAATATGATGGAAATGTGTTGGACTAATTTGGCTTTAGCAGCATTGGCTGAATATGAGTCCACTCATCCAAATGGATTATCCCATGGCTGCGATGAACACACTGTACAGATCTGTCACACACCCGCATGTATCTCATGTTTAGGTTCTTCTTCTCTTTCTGATGCATTAATCTATTTTTTTCTGTAATGATGGCATTCATAAGTAAAGCTGTGCAGCATGTAAGGCTGTTAACAGCAGAGCTTTGGGAGTTCATACCCGCTGAGGTGAGTTTATCTGCACAGACAGCATGTGTGTTCATTTAATCTGACTTCAACATCAGGTGTCGACAGCGATTACCACTGATACTCGTGCTTTGACATGAACACTGTGGATTTATGCTTACAAAAGTGCTTTATCAGAGTCTGCAACCAAATATGAAAAAAGATCACAAACAGCTCCACTCAAAGTATTTGAATTTAGCAGTTCTCCACTGAATATATGTTTTTACTGTTTTCAGGATTTCCCTCCCTAATGTTCTCTCCGCCACACGTTGCTGACCTTCCTATTGGCTGTGCCACGTTGAAGTGACAGCTGGTGAGATGTAATAACCCCCCCTCCACTGACAAGTTATAAAGAGCAATATCTAGTTCCCTGGATTGAGAACAATTTAGGTAGATTAATGCTCCGGGACACTGACATGTTTGTTGTATAAAAACTCTGTTTATAAAACAATGTGTTGTAGCCGTATATGAAAAGTGTAATCTGGCAGATGGCCTGAGCTCCAGAGTTCCTGCACGGCAAAGGCACTGCTAGTCTGTGCTCCTGTGGCTTAATGGGATTTTAGACTCTTCATTCAAATGAATTATACATAGGAAAACTGGGATTATTTTATAGGCTGTTTAATCTCTTCTCTTTTTTTTCCAAAACTGAGCCTGCTCCACGGTTTTAGCATTCGTGGAAAAAGTGGAGCAACTGAGCGCTACAATCAATGAACGCTAGAGTGCAGGCGGCCTATCAGCTCAGAGAGCGGGATGCCCTGTGGACTGGTTCACTACATGAAGCGTGCTCACTCCACTTGACTCACTTCAGCC